>JABJVR010000036.1:2861611-2894465 GCA_025773905.1 Chitala chitala
TGTTGTTACTCGGTGTAAAGGCTAACGTGTTTGTGTTGTTACTCGGTGTAAAGGCTAACGTGTTTGTGTTGTTACTCAGCGTAAAGGCTAACGTGTTTGTGTTGTTACTCAGCGTAAAGGCTAACGTGTTTGTGTTGTTACTCAGCGTAAAGGCTAACGTGTTTGTGTTGTTACTCAGTGTAAAGGCTAACGTGTTTATGTTGCTCAGTATTTTAGGTAATGTGGTTGTGGTGCTACTTGGGTAAAATGTGAGTGTTGTTAGTCAGTATAATGGGTAAAGAGTTTATTGTCTTTGTTTTTGTTACGGATCTTCCTTGAACCAGTTTCGTCTGCTCTGACTGGTTTGTGCTTCTTTATTCTTACGTTCTTTGCCCTCGTTATTTTACGAGTGAGAGTGCTCTTCAGGTTTGAGTTTGTAAGAGCACAGATCTGTGGGTGCGGGCCCAGAGGAGCCTTTTGATACTCATGACTGAGGAGGTGAGGGCCTCTGTTTTCATTAACTTCAGAGGTGGAGGCCTGTGTTTCTGATAAGGTCTCTCGGAGCTCGGTTCTCATGCTAGTTAAAGAGGAAGCACATGGCTCTGAGAGGCTGCAGTAATGGAGCAGGAGACCTGAGGAACCCAGACCGCCGTCCTGCTGCTTTTCCCCTTTCGCAAGATTTATCATCTCTGCTGCAGGCTTAATTGAACTCGTGTGTAAGTGGTACCAACTGGCCCTCCTTAATGGAAATAATAACTGAGCTTTTTTTTTCTTGTTCACATTGATTTTCATTTAAACCCTGCCGAATGGCTGGAAACCATGGAAAAAATGCACCTCTTATATGCTGTCATGCAACCTGATGTAATGCAGCCTGACAGTTTTAGTGGGGAACATTGTTTGTTTCTGTTTTTTTGTGGGATTTTTCCCTGGATCAGCATTACTGTTGAAGGAGATCTGTAGCGCTCCGCAGGGATCACTGGTGAGATGATTACCTTGATAGAGCCTGGAATTGTCATGCTAGTCATGCAGTGGGCTCGCGCTATCGATTCTTGTCTTGTGCGGCCTTCAGCAGACGTGGACCCAGGTTTCAGCAGACGACGCTGGGACTTTCCCTACAACTTTTTCTGCCTCTGTTCCCAGTAATGAGATGCCAGCTTGGTTCAGTGTGTGACGGGTGCTTGGTATGGGTGAATGATAAGTATAAGAAGACTGCTAAGAATCCCTGTCAGCAAACCTTTATCTAACAGGAAAAGTGTTCTCCTGTTTAGAGCCTTGTTGTGAACCTTTTTTTTTTTCTTCTATGGGATGATTATTGCCATCATTGGCATTTTCTGAGCTAATTTGTTGGTAGTTAATTCTCACCTGCCAGGCATTACCAGTAGCCTTGTGACAGGCTATGGGTAGTGGATACACCCCAAGCAAAGCTCTAAGATGGTGCTGCATGTTCTCCTGTGAGGTCAGCTGGGGGACTGCGACACCTGGATACCACAGGGTCACCATTTTTTTAGACAGTGGAGAGGTCACTGCTTTCAAGTGGAACGTATCAGCGTTGTCACCCCACGCAAGGACTGTCAGCACTTCATAATGTTTTTTTTTCTGAGCTGTTTTTATTAATAGCATTTGTTAAGGTTAAAGAGAACAGTAATGAAAGGTTTTTCTTAGCCATCTCCATAGTACTTTTTAAAACAAGGCAGAATCTGTTGTATTGAGTGGAGAGTTGTTACAATATATTTTGGAAGGGTGCGTGCGTACGTGCGTGCGTGCGTTGAGTTATTAAAGCAGGGAACACTACATCCAGAACTGTAAGGAAAAGCATTTGCTCTCGAATCGTGAAACCCATGCTGGATGCGGGACAAGGGCTGACTCATTCTAATCTCTACATCCGTCACATAAAGACCAGGCCATCAGAGTGCTCACTTGCAGCCAAATGCAGCTTAATGAACTCTGCTAACAAACTGCAGCTGACCTACCAAAGACATTACACCTTTTTGCTTAAGTGAGAGAATACATTACATTGAATTGAATCAGTATATTTACACCCAGGAGTCTTACTAGTTTTATTTCTGATCAGTAGTGCTGCCTTTAACAGGAATGGCTATTTTCCTATGAAGAGTGAAGGTTGAAGAGGGTCAGTGTTGGCCCCTCCCCCAAAATGAGCGAGGACAGTTCTTTATTTACCAAAGTTGGTCTCCAGATGACAGACTATCAGTAACACATGGAGTCTGACAGGAAAAACAACACATCTCAGTAGCTGATTAGATGCTGTGGTACAGCTGGGACGCACAGAATGCATGGTGCGATTTTCATTCCTCTGAGCTCTGCGCTGCCAAACTCCACGGGAGCCGCTGAATTGTTTCTGTCGTGCTCGACACATTGTCTTCGCCTGAGCGTAAAACACTTGACTTATTCTCTTCCCACTCCAGTGGAGCCGGGCTCGGGATTGGACACGAGTTATCACGTGACTTTGTTGATTAGCTTTCCTGGAGGTGCAGTCCACAGTGTGTTCAGATGGCATGCTTTATGCCAGTGGAAGATCAGTGTAGAATGTGACTTTAAAAAGAATTTCAAGGATGGAAGATTTTTTTATTTTTCTTTTTCACTGGGCTGTGAATTAAAGCTGAAATGTGCATGGACAGAGGAGCCTGAGCAGTGCGATCCCTGATGAACCGCCCTAATTAACAGAGCCAGCTGTGCCCGGTCTTGAGCTCCATGTGAGAGCGAGCCCTCTGCCTGGTGAAGGACAGCCGATCATGCGCCTGCTCTTTACGGGTGTCTTGCAGCTGCGCCAGCGGAAACGCGATATGTCGAACATGCTGCTTAACGCTCAGTGGTCACTCAGACCGGAGCACGTAACAGGACCCGCACCGCCACTGTCAGTGAGATTTATAGGGGCGACCGCGTGTACATGCCTGTGTGAGCTGTCCTGCCAAGGTCACTTTTCTCGCAAAAGGCAAATGTCACTTTTCCTGACTGCATCAGTATTTGCCAGACATTGTGTTTTTTATTTTTTTTTTTTCTTTAGGATTTTTATGCCTGGAAGAAAGTGCAGATAATGTATAAAGCGTTTCAATAATTTACTTATTTTTACGTGGTTTGGTTTCATGTGCAGTTTGATAGCACAAAGGTGCTCTTTTACCTGGCCCTACCTGCCTTTGATGCATTCACACCACACGGTGCCGCCTCTCGCGTTACCCGGTAACAGGAGTCAAGGACGAACTGTTGTTTCCGTCGACATCGGACACCAGGCTGGCACTGGAGAAGTGCCACTCTGTCTTTGTAGCCCCTGCTGTAGTCTGCGTGGCAGTTATAGTACCACAGCGCCCTTTTATTCACCCTCAAACAGAACATCCTTTCAGACACAGGTATGCTAACAGCACAACCAGCTTCATCGACTCTTTGACACGTTGTTCCTACTGGCAGCTCTTAAATATGCCCTGAAGTGAACAGTGCTGGAGAGCCCAGGGGGGAGGGTGATTTTGCTCTGAAGTTAGTGTGTTCCCATAGTTTTGACCTTCATTTCACCTTTGCATTCTTTTACTCTAATGTATATTTATTTAGCATTAGTGAAATGTGCAAATGCTCCTCAGATACATGAGGGTAGCTTAAACCATGTTCTGTGTTCATTACTTTGATGACAGCGGCCTTTGGTATTTGTTTTCACGTATGACCGCTTACCTCTTAGTGGCTGATAGTAACATGGTTCAGATTGCTGCATGGTGATGCTCACCTCCTCCTCCTCTTCCTCTCAGGGGTTCTTCCTCACTGTGTCGCTTGAGTCCATCCTGAAAGTAGCCAAGCACGCTTCAGAGAACAACAAGGTGTTTGCCCTGAACCTCTCAGCCCCTTTCATCTGTCAGTTCTTCAAGGATCAACTGATGGAGGTGCTGCCGTATGTAGATATTCTGTTCGGGAATGAAACGGTGAGTAGCTCGCTCTTTTTTAGCATCTGACCCTGGGTTGTTTCCTGCGTTGTTTGTGTGTGTGTGTGTTTTTTTTTTTTTTCCATTTCAAATATATGATGATATCCCGTGTTCATATTATTGTCTAAGGACCTCATGTGCTCCCCAGGCATAATTTTTGTGTCTTTTTTGGGATGAGGGGGTTGAAATATAAAGTTGCAAAACATCCTTGGCCAGGCAGAATGGGCACAAATAATGCTTTCCACCATGGTGAGGAGAAAGGAGACAGACTGCACCATCAGGAGAGGAACAGACCGTCTGTGCTGTTACCCCCCTCCCCCAGCACCACAGGGGTCTGGCAGGACAGGACAGGAACTCGGCACAGAGTCTCCGATCCAAGCAGAACAAACACTGTGCTTCCCACCAGGCAGTAATCAGACAATAGGGCCTCCTGCCTCCATGTGTCCTCCTCTTCTAAGTCCCCGTCTGTTTTCTGGAAACTTCTTCTGCATATGCTTGCTTCTCTAATGGGTTTCAAAGCAGGTCAGGCCATGGTGGTTATATTGTGACAACACTGCATGGCGTGGGCTTCTCTGAGCTAGCAGTCTGCCTCTCCTCGCCCAGTACATGTGTCGGTAGCACCTGGAACACGAGGCCTCTGGATTCAGGCTAAATCCAAAGGAGAAACCGTCTCTTGTGCTGCAAGTGTGATGCATTTGGGTTTCATCGGCTGTGGGTTCTGGAACACAGACACTTTAGCAAAAGTTTCACATTGTGTACTGCTGGTGTAAGGACAGAGGTGTGTATGGTTGTAGGCTCAAGCCACAGTAGAGGTAATTTGTGACATACACCCTTAGGTGACATGGCTGTTCTAAATAGGTTTGGTACAGAATCAACTATGCAAGTGGCTTTCATCTACTAAATGTGTTTGCTAAAGAAAGGAGGTGCTGAAACAGTAACTGCAAGTAATCTTGTTAAACAACTGATGCTAATCCTTCATTATTGTGATACCATCTGGATGCTAAAATGTGAATTATGGGCTGTCCTTGTCTTTAAATTATTAAAATGTAGCAGTCTGATCGCATGAGGCCCTGCTCTTAAACACTGAAGTGTCATATCATCTGTACCGAACATAAGCAGAGAGAGGAGGTCTTCTACCCAAGAGCAGAACATTTCAGTCATTTGTCAACCTTGCAGATTACCAGGGTTTGGAAAAGTGTTCTGTAGAAAACAATCTGAATCACCCAAGAATTCACGACTGCTGATATTACACCCGTCACAGTGAGTAACTTCGTGCAACTTAATCATGCCAGTTCATTTAGTACCGTTTAATCTTGCTGTATGTACAGACACCGTTTCAGATGTTGAAATTCAAAAGTGGGAACCAGGTTACTTCCATTGTTTGGGTTGTGTTGTACTTGGTGAGAACAGTACACAGCTTGTTTAGTAATGTTTTGAGGCAAGTGCAGTTTAAAGGTTTCGCCTTTTCGGTGAGAGTGGTTGTTGATCTGTGAGGTTTTGGATTAATACAGGTGGAGCGTGACAAAGACAGACGGGGGTCAGCGAGGTCAAGGCTTCAGCAGAGGGGTCAGAGAACAGAGTGTAGGCGTCCTTGACATCTGCTGCAGAGAGAGTCGGTCTTGAGCTTTATAGTATTTCCCCACTTGCACACACAAAACCGTGTCGCGTCGCACCGTCCCACGCTGAGAGAGTGTGGCTACACGCAGCAGCACAGGTCGTGTTTCCACTGAAAACAAAACGCTCGAAGAAAGGCATTGTGTAAGTTTCTGACGTGCAGACATGCAATTGACTGCATGTGATACTCAAGCTATAGTGAAAGCAGCCGCGTCACTGCACACACTATCTTCTCAACGTGGAGAGGTTTGCGGCTGTGTGTTTGTGTAATGATCATAAAGAACTTCAATAATAATAATCAGCTTTTATTGTCATTGCATACATATTGCACATGCATGTCACAATGAAATTTGTCCTCTGCATTTAACCTATCCCCCTGGGGGGAGCAGTGAGCAGCCATACATGGTGCCCAGGGAGCTAGCACATAGTGTCTTGCTCTAGGATACACCTGGTTGGGATTTGAACCAGGGACTGGGAGGCTTCTGCCTCTTAGCCTGGTGCTCTACCCATTGAGCCACCAGGCCACCAAACTACACTCAGCTACACTCACTGAAAAATAAAACACAGCACATGCAGACCAGCAAGGAAGCCCCCAGGTCAACCTCTTCACTTCAACCTTGTGAAGCTCAGTTGAGGACGGAGATTGCCATGCTTTGGTCTTGCTCCTGGGTGGGGCTCATGTGACTTGGAACAGTTCGCCTCAGGTAAAAGTGCAGTGGACATGCGATCAAGTGTGGTACAATATGGCAGGGTTAAAGTGTACCAGTGGAAAAGCGGCAAAGGCTGTTCCAAAAAATAAACAATCATGCCATGTTCCCCAGTGGCCAGTCTGAGCTGTGAGGTTCAGCGGGATTAAATGTTGATGTTGTATTGAGGAGGCAGGCTCAGGTTTTCACATCCTTAGAGACAGCCATGGGTGGTCCATGTGGGCAGGTCAGGAACGCTCACACTTTATTGCAATATCTCCAGTGATCTTCTACATTGTCGCCCACGGCTTTCATTAGCCATGCTGCGGTCTGGAGCGCAACTGTCTCCTGAGGAATGTTAATCATTGTTTCTGCTCTCCAACTTTGTGGGAAAACTTAATTGTTTTGAACGCGATCGCTTTCAGTGTTCGCTCTGTGGCGGCGGCGGTGGCGACAATGGCTGTGGTCGCTGTTTAATTTCCCAGCGTCATGGCACCTCCAGGTCGTGTTTTTGTCAGAAGTGTTAGATATCATCAGTAGCTGCTAGTGATGAATTGTTAAGTGCCTTCTGGGATCTGTGGGTGGCGCTCCAAGGGGATTAGTGTGACGGGGAGGATGTATCACAGGGCAGTGATAGGAATCGGCCTCTGTGGCTCAGGTTAAGAGACAGCTCCTCGACTCCTCTGCCTGCAGGGAAACACAGGAGCAGAGTTCCTTAACAAGGGGGCGCGCCTTCACGCGAGCAGTAATGACAAATGAGCGCGTAGCCGCAGTGATGGGGGAGAACTGATACTGCCAACCCCCCCACTATAATCAAGGATACCACGGTGTTTCTGTCACAGTGGAAGTAGGTGCAGCATTTTGACCTGAGGTTCTGAGAAGTTTGGAAAACCGATATCTTAATAACCTCTGATGGAACATGATGGAGAAGTTCTAAATGTGCCACGGATGTGGTGTACTCCTGCAATGAACTATAGCATTTTTGAAGTTATCTCATGTACAGCTTTTTAAGTATGGTGCTGAATGTGTGATATTGTAACCATTGCATATGAATTTCAATTTCAATTCTATTCTATTCAGTTTATTTTTATATAGCGTGTTTTACAACAATGTGCCTCAAAGTGAATTTATGCTGCACCTGCGTGCAAAACAGTAGCTTTAGTCTTTTGGTCTAAGTGTTGTCAGAGCTTTGAATTTTCTTTAATTGTTACACTGCATAGTTAAACCATTCTGTCCATTATAACTTATTACTATAAAATGTAAAAAGAGAAGTCGCTGTCATTTTTCCATTCTTTATGGCATGTAGGTAAACGAAACGAATTCTGCATGCCAGTTTGTGAATGGAAATGGGCCTGTTTACATCCTGTGTCTGGTGAGACTCACTAGGCTGTTTATGGCTTGATGGGCGCAGTGAGAGTTTCTGCTTGACAGACCTGTTTGTGTGCTAATAAAGCTGCCGTTGCTGAATCCACTTTGGTTTTTGTGATGGAGAGCAGCCCTTATTTCTGAAATTAACTCATCATGTCAGGGGCTTGAGCTGTTTTTCATGCATTGTTAAACAAAGATGCGTTTGAAGTGCTCTGCCTCCACTTCTGAGCTCCTCTGTGAGCTGCGGCAACATGAACAGAAATAAACAACACGTGGAAAAAAAGGAATAGCTTCAAAGCACAGGGCTAAGTGTGAAAAGTCATACAGGGAGTCCTAAATTCCAGATCTTAGCCAAGGAAAGCACCCCAAGATTAGAATCCCCCACCTTTTGTACTATTTTAATGCTGTGTTCTTCCCTCATTAGTCTGTGGAAGACCAGTGTTACTGTTGGCTGTTTTGCTTTGAGACCTGTTGTGTCTTAATTAGAGTTGGTGAGTCCAGTAACTACATGTGGGCTGTGCCCACAAGATGCCAGTCTCTTCCTCCTCTACCAACCTGTGGTATATTTCAAGAATTCGATTCATTTCATCCCAGTACTACTATTGTAGACACCATTAAAAGCAGTGCTCTGGTGGCTCAATGGGTAGAACATCAGGTTGAGATGCAGAAGTTTCCCAGTTGAAATCCCAGCCCAGGTGCCAGGTTTGTCCTTGAGCAAGTCTCTCAAAATGTGCTGCTACCCACTGCCCCCCCCCCACCCCACCCCAGGGAATGGGTTGCATGCAGAGAACAAATTCCTTGTGTGTGACAAACATACTTGGCCATAAACCTGATTTCCTTTCCTTTCTCCTAAAAGTCTTCTGTTCCACTGCTGACGTTCCATACAGCCATCCAGACTTTAGCTCTCTTTATGGGGTCAGTTATGCCACTGGGACACTGTAGTCAGGATTCATAGGGGAAGCCTTTAAGCAGCAAAATGCATGAACACATACAGGTTTCTGCAGTCGGATCAGGAGCGTCTCATTAAAGCAAAATGTGCTGTTGTATGCGTCTGTGTACAAGTAATTGTGCCACTTGGGTAGTGCTGTGTAATTATCCTGACATGTTCAGCTCTCAGTGGCATTTTGAGCCTGCGGTTAGTTGTGGTCCCACCCTGAGTGTTCTGTGATTGAGGGGTTTGGGTGGGGTGGGTGGACGGTCTAAGACTGTCATTTCCCTCTTCATTCTGCTCTGTGTGCAAGGTGTGTCATGTGACAGCTTTGGCACATCAGTATGAGCTTCTGCTCTTCTTACATTGTGGATCAGGAGTGGCACAGTAGTAGAGCTTGTGGATTTGGAAGGTGTTTAGGGTCCAGGGTCTGCCCTGCACATCATTTACAACAGCTTGTTGAAGATTCACCTGTGTGTGCTCTGGACAATATAGTGGGGCTCTTTGGGTTATCATGTTGGCCTCTATGGATGATCCTCTTGTTTTCTGCAGATGATACAGTTGGTTTGTGCAGACATTTCTTTCAGGACATGGGCACAGACGATCCCTTTCCCTGATGCACACTGATATCAGCACTGTTGCTAGGCTGTAGCCCTCCCCCCCCCGCGCACGCCTTTGAGGGTCTGTTGGTCTGTGACAATGGCTCCTTGTTTTGCATCCTGTGTTTTAGCCTGTCTTTCTGTACTAAGATATCTGTTGTTGGCATGCCAACTAGAAGGGGAGGTGTGTTCGTGTTTAAATCCCCCCCCCCCCCTTTGCTTGTTGGCAGTACCATCTGCAGACTGCTAAAGCAGATCTGGCCACAGGCAGAGCAGTGAACAGACATCCACTGCCTTGCTGATCAAACAGGATGTTTCTTTCACAAGATGGAAGCTGATTCACTATTACTCCACTCCAGGCAGTGATTATTTAAAGATGCATCCTATGCCATTGTGTGTTAAAACTAGTTGATGACAAAAAGAATACATTTAGACACCTTTGCTTTTGACCTATATATACGCTGTGGTGGCTATTCTCTCTGTGCGATGCTCTGAGCTCTCTGTGCAGTGTTCTTATTTTGTCACTTATGCTGTTGGTATTCAGTTTTATTTTTAGGTTTTGTTTTGGTTTCAGTCTTGCAGGACTTTTTCCTGTGCTCTGTCTGTACAGTCATTACTATAAACCCTCCTTTTCTCATAACCACTTCTTCTTTTGA
The DNA here is from genome assembly GCA_025773905.1 of Chitala chitala. Classification (NCBI taxonomy): domain Eukaryota; kingdom Metazoa; phylum Chordata; class Actinopteri; order Osteoglossiformes; family Notopteridae; genus Chitala; species Chitala chitala. The sequence goes on from JABJVR010000036.1 coordinate 2,871,362, forward strand.
CCAAACACTCAGAATATTATTATTGTTCCATGATGTCATGCAGAATGTCTTTTTTTTATTTCTTGTTTCTATTTATGCTTGGAATAATTTAACCTAACGGTCTTTAGTAGCATCTGTTAAGCAGTGCTGGCCTAACATGCTGACTGAACACTGTGTGGAGAGAGCCTGGTCTGAATGTGGTAAAATGACGGTGGGTTTGTTTCATGTATTTCAGAAGAGTAAGGTGTATATTTTCCCTTATTCTGCTAGTTGGCTTTTACGTATATCATAGGCTAAAGACAAGGGTTCCCCTTTCATACGGGAACATGGTGTGTTTTCACCTTAAGCAGGGGAGGACATTGCTGAACCTGCTTTATTACCTGACTAGACATTTTACCTTGACAGCAATGACAGGAAGCCAGGAAATTGTCATGAAGTGCCTGAAACTTCTGCCAGCAAGGCTCACCAAGAAACAGCCAAAAACCTGTCTTCTCTTCACCTTCTTCAAGTCCTTGTAAATCCAAGCATGGAATCAGCCTATGTTGCTCTGAGGACAGTATACATTAAATACATTTAATACATTAAATAATATTGATAAATGTGGGCCAAACAGCATTTGCCTTAGTGTTTTGTGGGCTCTATTGAGGCACCCACACGCATGCCTGTGCCCGTTCAGTCCCGCACATGAGCCCTTCTGAAGGACAGGATGCTGGTGATTGATTTGTTCCTTGGGCAAAATGACCTAATGTGTCAAGTGGCTGCTGCACACAGAGTTGGTGTTAAAGGCTGACTTGAACATCACCTCAGCTCACCACCTTCATCCAGCCTAAGTTAAACCATGGTGGAGACAGTGTCTGCACCCTTGCTTTTACTGTGCCAGGTTTGCAACCTGAGCCCTTCATGTGATTTTAATGGTTCCAAGTGTTGTGATAATGCCAAGGATAGAAGAAATCTGTTTACCCAGACGACTGATGTGCTGGCACACAAAGGGCAAATCTGTGTTCCTTTCCTTGAGGCGCGTTTTAGATGGTATTTAACCTCGCCAGGCCAAATGTGCGGACAGGTGCCCTGATAGATAGGAGGTCATCCACTGTCACCCTCTGTCACTCACTGCACTTCTGTCTTCATTGCACAGACTTCCCTTTACCTCATTATGAAGGAAGGTGGGGGTATGGAGTTTCTCAAAGCATTTCTTAAGATTCTACTGTTTTATTTTTCACATAGTAAAATCATAGCAGTGTTTTTCACTTATCTTATGTCATCATCCAGCGTATTGTACCATTTTTGGCCACATTTACCTGAGAACTCCAGGGAGAATTTCTCTGCCCAGGGCACTTAAACATAGCTGTTCTGAACAGCAGCAGGTTGTATCGCTGTTCTTTAACACTGTGATGAAACATTTCCTTTGTTTTCCCTGTCTGTGCATAATTCCATCCGAGTTGAATAAATGGAATTAATGTTTCTTTGATTGTTCTTAGAAGCAATCGGTTTCCCCAATGAGTGTATGTTTTATTTTACCCATTATTTTAGTTTTTTCCATGGTTGGAGTTTACCATATCTTGCTCTCTTAATCTTCTGCGCTCATCTGCCAGGCTGCTCTGACTCTAGATTATTACCTTTCAATTCACTAAAAATAGCTCTTTGGAGTATTCACAGCCCAACAGCGTAGGCCCTCACGCTCTGATGTTTTCACGTTAACACAGGACTTCCCATCCTGTGCAGAGCTGGCATTCCGAGCCCTCGTTACCCGAGGCAGCCGGGTAATGGCCATCGGGAGAAGTTACGAAGGTATCAAAAACAATCGTGGCCATTCCACAGTTTCTGCTCAGACTCGCCGAGGAAGTGTGCATTTGCACCAGATGACAGTGCCGCTGGGAAATGGCTGAGATGGGTTGGCGTGCGAGTAGGCGGGCGTGACATGCAGGTGTTGTTTGCTCCAGTGAACAGCGGCCGCTGTCGTACTGCCAGCACCTCAGCCAGATGCATCATGTACCAACAGACGCCCAGGGACACGGAGTCCTTCACGCCACAGTTCGCCCCCCACTCAGAGGAGCTGTTAACGAATCATCCACCTAATAAGGTGCAGCCGTTATCTGGCACGTTGCTGTCACCTACTCCGCCGGGACGCCGTTTCTGAGGGCGAGTAGAGGAGGCGGAGGGCTCAGTGGTTAGTCATCGTTCCCCTTTCAGCCTCAGGTTTCCCAGTATTGTCGTGTAGAAGCTGATAGGGTCCGCCCACTCGCCTGCCGATCGGTGACACACTTTTCCACGCAGTGCGAAACAGCGGTTACTCGATCCTGACGTAGGAGCCCTGAGCAGTAGACCACGGGGAGTGGGCTCTCGTTTTGAGCTCTCGTTTTCACCTTTTTATTATCTGCTGTTCTTGATTTCCTGTTTAGTCCTCACATTGCTTGTTTGTTTCCTATGTTGCCGTGCGCACTTGCAGATGAAGGTGTTTTGTAGTCCTATGGTTTAAACATGCTTTGGTGTAACAATCATATTCCTTAGTACTCTAGCTCCTATCACCAATGTGAGGGTCAGTGTGGTCAGTGAGAGCCTGGCCAGCTTTTCTAATACTACAGATAACATGCGCAAGGTTTCAGGTGCTATGACCGCGTCTGAATGTCGGCTTACTTAAGTAGTGGACATCTGCACCCTAAGCCACATGTTAGGATCCAGGAGTTCAGAGGTCTGGGTGCGCCAGATTTTCTGGGAACTGCCACTATGGTTCCTCAGTTGCTTTTTGCAGCACTAGGGCTTGTTCACCTTATGATACCCCTGCCTCTGCCAGCCAGTGGCACGTTCCCCATTCCCATCATGCCGAGCAGCATAAACAGCCTGCAGGCTGTTCCCGAGGGGCTTGCTGACCTTATCGTCGTGTTGTTCCTCCTCGCCCTCCTCCTCACACCAGGGCCAGGTTGACAGCCCCTCCCCAGGGGTTCCATCTGAAGCCAAGAGCAGGAGCCCTTGGGCATAACTTGATCATTTAGCTTCGCAGCATCAGCTCATCACTCTGTGTCGGTTAAAGCATAAATATCCAATTGATTTTTTTTTTCCTCTAGCCACACATGATAGTCTGTTCTGAGCTGGGTTAATGCAAAAATCCCTGGTACTTCTCCCTCTGGCAGTTTCAAAGCATCCCTCATGTGTCGTCTTATGTTGTTTATTTGCTCAATTTACACAGATTTCTGTGCACAGCTTCTAACAAACAAACAGACAAGCCAGTATTAGCAGAATTAAAAGAGCGTGTCTGCTAGCATTGTAGCCACTGGATCAACTATGTTCAGCTCCCTCACCAACCTTGTTTTAAATTGATATACTTGTCTCTCTGTGTGTGTGTGTGTGTGTGTGTGTGTGTGTGTGTGTTTGTGTGTAAGCTGAGTTGATGGGGAGAGTGTGAAGTGACCTCGAGAGGAGTTCTTGGGACTGACCCTCAGTGCGTTGGTTAAAGGGTTAACAAAGCCATGGAGTTCATTGCCACACGATCTCTGAAGTGGCACACAGCTCGAGATAAATGGTGTAAGCAAGTAAGAGGTGTGTTCTGCTGAACTGTGTGCTGTGTGCAGTCCTCCTTTCTCTGTCACCGTAATTAACTGTTTGTCCATGTGTCTTTTATTTCAGGAAGCTGCCACATTTGCCAGGGAGCAAGGCTTTGAGGTGAGTTGTCCAGCAAATTGCACACTAAACAGATCCTAAAGGATTATTCTTGCTGATAATGAAGTTCTTTTGGACAGTGATTGATGTGCTATTATACTCTCCAGGCCATGCAGCAGTTGCCATGGAAACCTGGCAGTCGTCATGGTTTCTTTGTTCAGCCAGCACTGTGTTCTGACGCACTCCACTAGGTCTGCGCCCAACATCGCCTACAGATGTTATTTATTGAATTTTGAGGAACCTCTTGGGAAGCAGGGAAGCTGGGCACAGTTTCAGGCTGGCAGCCCTGACACTGCTCTCGTCAGGTTGCTTCGTTAAAAAGTAGCCTCATTAGCTCCGTCACACTCGGCAAGGACTCGCCGACACCCCGCTCCGGCTCCACGCTCCGCCGCGCAGCGTGGCGTCCTCTCGGAGGCTCAATTAGCACCACCTGTGGTTTCGAATTGTGCAAATAATAAACGACGGAGTTTGTCAGGGCGTAAAATGTGGGCACGGGACGCGGCCCGCTTCCGCAAGCGAAAGCAGCGCTGGCATGTGTGACGTTCTGCTGTCAGGTCCCGAGCTGGATCCTCAGAGCACTCTTTAGCATCTGTTCAAAAGGAGGCTAAATGCGAGCTTAAGAATGTGGTGCTTAAATAATTTAAGTGGGTTATCTTTTCACACGCGAGGCTCTCCCAGAGAGGTTTTTTTTTTTCCTCACCATGAATAATTGTCTTCCAGAATCACTCAAGGTGTGATCAACGTGACTGGAATGTGAAGAAATCCCCAGCAGTAGTTTATTTTGTGTGTGTGTGTGTGTGTGTGTGTGTGTGTATACACATACATATATGTATGTATGTTTGTATATATAATGTATACAGAATAGTGAGGGCCACTTCTCTCACATCACAGGGGGGCCTGAACAGTTTAACTCATCGTCCTGTTTACTGAAAGGTGCCCTTTAACATGAACTAAGCCCATAGATGCTAGGACAGTTCACATCCCTCTGATGTTCATTTGTTGATTGATTGTTCTTGTCTTCATCTCCATCTTGGGTTGTGTGTATGAGACCACCGCATTTGGCTGGTGAGGTGCATCGGTGGTGGTTTGTGTTACGGTTAGGGTTAGGTTAGCGTTTCGGGTTTGTCTTGGAGGTGTGTCACATCCGTTTCCCCTTCAAGTGTCCTCTGAGAGCCAGATGGACACAGATAAGTCTTAGTCCTTCTGACCCTTCAGCAATGCAACAGAAAGGGGACCTACTGGACACTTATGCACTGGCTAAAGATGGATTGCAGGAAGAGTCAACAAATGACATAGACACTCATGGATTTTTTGTATGTAATTTTTTTTTATGTAAAAAAAAAAAAATATTAAGGTTAAGGTGCTGTTTTTATTTCCTGATGCTTTCACTCAAACCAATTTCTCTGCTGCCGTTGACCAGTAAGTCATTTTTGGTTTGTGCCTGTCACAATACAACAGCGTGGCTTTAGATCGGAAACAAATGGCGTGCGTTGGCCCAGCGAATCCTGCTTCGCACGCTGTAAATATAAATGTCAGGAGGAGAACATGTGATCGTGGGACTACCTGTAAACACGCTGTGACACGTAACGTGGGCACACAGAAAATCGAACGAAGAGAGACTAGCTCTTCCTCATCTTCATTATCACCCCTTCCCCCCACCTCTCGTACCGAGAGGTACAGCTTATTAATAAACCGATTTACATTTTCAGTAAGAAGATAAGACGTTTATTTTTCTGTCTTTATTAAACCCTTGTCAGATGAAGCGTAGCGAACAGACTGATACTGATCTCGGCCTTTTGTGTTGTCTTGTGTGTGGAACCGCCATTGACTAGCTGTAATTGAATCTTTCCCAGGCTGCGCTGTGCAAACGGATTACAGCTGGGAGATCAATTTTTATTAGCTTAAATATGAACAAGCAATCTGACACTTGTGACACTAGCAGGGCCTGCATGCTTGTGTAAGCTAATGACTGTAAAAGACCACTTAGATAATTATGAAGAACAAGACGCGCGTTATTCCTTGTGCATTGAAGGGGAGTGAATTTCTAATGAAGCAGACTTAGTCCTGCCTGCTCCGGTTGTCAGGATCTTACTGTGCGTCAGTGTGGGGCATGTGATCAATACTGGGAAATGTTTGAGTTCTTAGACAGAGTTAACCTGGCATAAGTAATTACAAACCCAGCGTTCTCCTGCACTTACAGCACATTCAGCGAGTGATCGTTAAGAAGTAACAGTTATGAGAAACGAGTAAGACGTTCAGGTGTTATATGTGCGGTAAGTTTGGTGAACCATCTAGATTAATACATCACCAAGAAACAAGTCAGTTTTGTCACACTTTATTGACTTTTTCAAGATTACACGGATCTCATAAGCGGTGCACTTAATGCATTATTGTAAGTCATTAATAGCATGAGGGTTTAATTAGTCATAGGTCATGGTGTCGGAAAATAGAGCTTGTCCTTGTTTCCAGCCAGACAGGCAATCAGATGAAAGGGCGTGTATGTAATTGGCATGCTAATGTATCTGCCTTAGACTTGACTGCTGAAATCAATTACGATGTGTGGATGTGATACGGAGCTGCCTTTAGTGGTAAACAAAAATAAATAAGCACAATTTCTGACAGCTTTCCTTTTATCTTTCCGTACCATGAAAATACCAAGGGGTCTATTAAGCCATCTCAGTTTAGTGTTTATGTAGTCCCCTCGGCAACATACTTCTTTATGCCTGGTTTAAATTCGGTTGTACTGACAAATAGCTTTAGTCGCCGCTGGTTAAATACCTCTGTGTTAACCTTTCCATTAGCACACTTTAAATCTTGCCATGTTTAGTATTTTTGTTTCCTGAGAACTCTAAACCTTTTTTTTTTTTTTTTTTGGTTGAGAGAGAATATTTGCAGAGTGGCTGTATGTCAGACTGTCCTTTCCTGGTTGTTGATGCTTTAGGTGACTTTGTCCTCCTTGATGCCACGCTATCCCAGCAGCCATTGCACTAGTAAATCCAGATGTGTAAAGGAGGCCTTGCTCACCCTGTCATGTATTAACTGATCATGTAGATCCTCTTTGTCAGATATTATATAACTTCATTTTACACTCTTTGCCTTCTGTATGCCTAGATGTTGCAGTGTCCTGTCCTTGTTACTGCTCCACATCACCCACGTGTCACCCATTGCATTTTTTACATTTTGCATCATTGCAGGGGTCACACAGCCCAACGATTTCATTACTGAGTGGTGCTGATTAGGGGTTTTGGATCAAAGAGACTGCCCCTCCCTACACACACCACCACACACTTACACATCCAGCTCTGACATACTTTCTCCACCCATCCATCTCTCCCCTAACAGCTCTTTTATCCACTTATTGAACTGGACTCAAGCACAGAGCTTAGATTTCTGGTCAGTCCCCAGGCACAGGAAAGCATGACGTGAACATGAAATGTGTTACAGATAATCTGTGATCACAGAACACACACACACACACACACACACACACACACACACACACATGCAAGCACACAAATATGTGTGCATAGGAGATTTTGCCAAAGGGGCAGCATGGACTTAAAATTCCACTAGAACATCTGTTTTTGAAAGTAGATTTCCTATAAGAGACTCCATTTTACAAGCTCTGTGTAAATCATAAAGCACCAGCGTCTCCTGCGAGTCTCTCTGAGGCTGTAATGAAACACCTCACCATCTTGATTGGAAATGGCTCTGGCCATAACTGCGCTCTGCCTGAGATTTTCCCAGAGTCTGAGAAAGCTGAATGAGTATTCCTCTCATTTCAGTCTAGGAGTTGAAACCGTTCTGATGGCTTAGCGTGGCCAGTAAAGCGCACATCTGGCATTGAGGTAGAGCAGATGGCAAACTCTGTCTAAATAAGCCGTCAGCAATCTGAGATTTACTGTTCAGTGGACGAGAGGCTTTCCCCTGCCTGCTTACATAGCTGATACATTTCTGACAGCGATTTTGCACATTTCACCATGCTGTTTTCTCCAATAACACACTAAATTTCTAAGGTCCTGCCAATGATTCGTTTTGACCAGTATGTGGGTTTTGTGCAGCAAGAAATATTAATAATGAAAGCCATTTAGGAGCTGGACGACAGAATATGGTTTACTGCTGTAGGATAACATTCAGCGTGTAGACTTTTAAAAGACTCTAAAGCGGTTGGTTTGGCAGGCTGAGATCAAGTCCTGCCACAGAGGAATGACCTTGTATCCTTGAACGCAGCTGAATAATATTTCACTTATGTCCAAAGCACCATGATGCAGTGTTTTAAATGCTTCAGTGTCTTATGGAATTTAATTTAATTGTGATTTGGCACGGGTTTGAAGCAGGTTGGTCCATTACGTGTAGTGTGCGCTCGCATTCTCTGACCCACAACCATTTTTCTCATCACTGCGATGTTGATCATTGATTAAAATGCATCGTTGGCTGCAGTGGGCTGGCTGTGCCAGGAACCTCCATCTGCAAACCTGTGGGTTTGAAACCGAGCTGAGTCTTGGCAGTGTTCAGGAAAAGCACCAGTCTCATCCTGTCAGTCCAGAGCCGTGACGATGTTCAGAACAGGCAGCAGGCACGCACTGTCCACGCCGCGTGACAGCAGAACTGGGCTCGTGTTGAAAAGTCTGCGAGTGCCGGTGCTGGCGTATAGTGTCACCTGCTTTCACGTGACACTCTCTGATGGGACACAGCAGAGACTTGATGCAGGACAAAGACGTGGAAGCACTAGGGGCAGATGGAAAGCGTGACTTCATCTCCTCCTCTTCCATTCTTTCATTCTACCACTTCCTTCCAGACATCTTTTTTGGAATATTTTTTCTTTTTGTTTTTTCTCTCCAAAAGATTTTTTTTCATATGCTAAATTAAAACCCAGTAGAAGTAGTAGTAAGGGGATTTACAAAACTGAGCACACTAGATCCTGCACAACTGGGGGAAAAAGACAGAGATCTGCCAAGAGACACTGCTGCACAGATCAGTCACTCTTTACCTATTAGTGTCATGGGCCCTCTTACCCCTAAGTAGTCTGTTGAGAGGCTGCTTTAATACCATACATGAAACAGTCTTTTTTTCTGTGAGTGCTTCTAACTAACAGTGAGTAATGAGCCCTGTTTTCCCTCAAAGACGGAGAACCTTCAGGAGGTGGCGAAGAAGGCTCAGAACCTGCCCAAGGAGAACAAGACGAGGCAGAGGATTGTGGTGTTCACTCAAGGCAAGGATGGAACAGTGGCCACCAAAGGTACTGTCACGATTTGGCGCAGTCAGAAACTGCAGACTGAGCCATGGGGGAGGTGTGGGAGCGCACACGTGTGTGTATGTGCACGCACATGTATGTGTATTCAGTGCCAGAATGCTGCCTCCGAGGAAGGTGCAAACCCACTGTGTTGTTTCCAAACTGAATCACACGCATGCAAGACACTTCTCTGCTGGAGAATTTAAGTGCAGCCAAAGCCAAAAAATCCATTTCAAATACAAGTTCTTACATTTGTCACTTAAAAAAAACCTGTGTGTGTGTGTGTGTGTTTGTGTGTGTGTGTGTCTGTCTGTCTGTCTGTCTGTCTGTCTGTGTGTTTGCTTAAATATAATACAGTGGAACAACACCAGCAAGACGGAAAAAGAGCGGGCATATATGACGTTTTTTCAATTTGTGTTTTAAAGCCATAATTCACTAATGCTCAGAAATGAATCTGCTGGTGGTACAGGAATGAATGACTTCCTTAGGCAGTGTTCATCGTTATTTGAAACAAATTCACCCTCAGCTCTGACCTTCCTTCTTGCAGATCCAGAACTGTATGCAAAAAGCTGTTTTGCTCAGAGACATCACTATGGCAACAGAGTGGAGGTGCTCCCGCTCTGTCCGCTTGATAAGTGTAGCCGAACATGAGAAGATTGTGATTGCTCCAGCTTAACGGGCCAGCCTGCAGTAGGGTTGGAGGTGAGGGACGATGTCACGGAGGTCTCTTTGCCTTTTTTATTGTTAAAAGTCTGGCATGCTTTGCCTGGCACTGTAGCCGAGCCATGAAAGACTGTGCTGTGTATGTGGGACAGCAGATCATTACATACCTGACAGATTATAGCATTAAGTACCCCCCCCCCATTGCCAATGTGCTAATACACCTGTGGGAATGTCAAAATCTTATGCATTAGATGGCTGTGTATACACTCTGTGCTTTGGTGTACTGGACATTGTCAGCACTGAAATGGTTTTTTTTTTCTGAGTTTCCTTTTTAACTCGTTATTGCATCTGATCCTGGCTGTGTAGTTGTTGAATTGTCTTGGCCAGTGTTCCAGACCAGTGTTCAGAAAGTTCCACTGTGCTGAGTGTTCTCGCTGTAAGAAACACCCAAGAGCTCAGAACAGATTCATAGTACAATTTAAAGCAGGGCTTATATCACACTCATGCATTGCTTTTAAGAAGTTTCCATTGTTCTCCCAGCTGTGGCAACAACTGCTTAATGTTTAAAATAAATCTGAGTGCTGCTAAACTGGATGGTTGGCTAAACCAGTGTTTTTAAAGCGAGTTTTGAGACAAAGTATCATATGCCTGCTCTGAGTGATAAATGCCTTTTAAAATCTTTTGGTAAAAATTAGGTGATGATGAGGAGTGCAGATATCTTATCAGAGGCTGATGAACTATGACTGCTTACAGTCATTTGTATCGTTGTGTTTCTACAGCTTTTATGATATTTTATTACTCTTAGGAATCCATGACCTGTTAATCTTGGAGGTGTTTCTCCAGGATAAGAGAGGGTCACCGTTTCTTCGTTCCGTGTGTTGCTAGGCGACCACAGGGCACGCTCGTCTCCCCAGCAAAGCAGAGTTGGGGTAAATGTCAGACAGCCTACGAGGCCTGGCAGGGTGAGATGGCATGGTAGCAGCCGGTGGTAGTATTCTCCTCAGCCAAATAAATGTCACTGAAAGAGAATTACAGACGCTCCTTTCACGGGGTCGGGGTGGGGATCACACTCAGTGTGGTCTTTCCATTCTACTTCCGAAGCGTTGTCTGATGACAACTGTGTTCTTTGTCAGTCACGCCTTGCCGTCTTGAGTCATCGTGCAGCTCAAGTTGTCAAAAGCAATTCACCTTGGGGACCGCTGTTTCATTGATTGTCGTCATTTTGTTGTAATAAGAAGAGAAGCTTTCGTCACGTCGGCGAGTGAAGGGGCTCAGGAGGGCTTGGTCAGCAAAGGCACCGGTGAGGACGGAAAGATGAGAAGGTCTCTGTTTAGGCCCAAAGTGGGAACAGAGAACCCTTCACCTGTGCCATGACCCTAGAAGACTGACAGGGGAACATCATTAGGTTGGGTTTATGAGGAGAGCAGCTCTGTTTCATTTGGCTCAGATTAAAACACAAGACCTGGGGACACCGAGGCAGCGGTGCTGCTCTTCTGCTGTGTGTTTGAATGCGTTTGTAGTGTGTGTGTTGACCGACACAATGACCTCCAGCACATAGAATGTAAAACTGATAATGGTCAGAACATTTATGTTCTATTTTTTCACCATGTGACAGCATCAGATGTCAAGGTGAAATAACCCCTCCCTTTTTTGATACTGATGCCTATGTTCGGTGCTGATCCATACGGTTATGGATTTGACCGCTGTTCAGTTTCCCTGGTGCGCTGCAGAGCTGAATTCCTCTGGTGCGTTTCAGAGGCGCCTGTAAATGCTCCTGTTGTGTAGTATGTTTGTGCTGCGTGAGATGCGACGTGTCTGAGATGATTCCCACAGAGAACAGCCTGTTGGTTCTGTGGGTGCTTCTCTCACTGATTGTGTTTCCACTGAAGAGTTATTTGCTTGTAACAGCTCTGTTATGTCAGCCCATCCCATCAATTTCAAGCTCTAGTGGCGATAAAGTTAGCTTTACCGTGTAATTTACTTACGCTGACCAGGCTTACATTACTGCACTGCACGTTCTAGATCTTGAGGGAAAATGTTTTTTCCTCTGAACACTTTGGCATCCTTATGTGTGCTTTGACTTCTGTACTGCGTGACCTGAACACTACCTTAGAGCCGCTGATCCAGAACTTTCAGTGCTACCACACTGGAATTGGGCTTTTTCTGCTGGTTTCTTCTGGTCCAGCACCTATGGTTCTAGTTCCTGATTCTGAAGGTTGTTGTTCAGCTGTGGTACTGGCTTGGACCCAAAGGGTCTTGGGGCTAGGATTTGCAAAAGTGTATTAGAAAATACCGCCATGTTGAAAAAGCACAGTTATAAATGTTTTGAGTCTCTTTTCCCATATTGTTAGTGTTTATTAGTAGCTAGATTGAGAACAAGCTAGCTACAACATTATTGTATGTTATAGATGTACCGTTCCTCTACATCTTGTGTTTCTGCACGTTCTTTTTATGTCTGAAGTCAATCTTTGTTGTGCTCTCTTCTTTCTGAAGTAGGGCTTTATGAAATCCATAGCTATATGCAAAGGCTAACATTTCATGGATTGACAACCCACTATAACGTATTCGTAGTGTATGCATGCAAACACAAAGGTGAACCCACGAAAGGATTTCTGCTTTGCTTAGAAAGAAAACCCTAAAAAATAAACTTGTTATCCAGATGCTAAAATGAAACACTGCTCAAGAACTCAGCAGCATAAACAGACCCGTGTGGTGATGTCATTGTACACTTGTTGCTCATGGTTCTAGATGTTTCTCACAGGTGGAAAAAAAAATGTAGAACTAGAACCCTGAATCTCTTTGGGTCTGGAAAGTTGATGTTCTGTTGGTTCCTGTTTTTGGATATGCAGGGTAAGATGCTCTGAGTGTGGCATTGTAAATGTTGCCTTGGCTCAATAGAACCTGTCAGCCTATGGAAACCCACTTACAAACCTGGCACACACATGGACTTGAATTTAGCTCACGGTTTATATTTTTAACAGTGCTCTTCTGTTCTCAATTAATTATCAGCCTGACATGGGGGATGTGGGGCAGCCAGTCAGCCTCAGACCACAGTTTTTTTTCTTTTTCACGAAGAAGCATTTTTGTTCCTTTCTGTAAACGCTGTCTGGCTTTGTCTTCATTTTCATACATAATTGTTATTCACACGTGGTACTGCATTCTTGTTAAGTGGCCTGAGGGCAACTTTATTGTAAAGGGCACTATATAAAAAGAAATTAAAATTGTTTCCGCCATAATCAGCTACCTTTTGAGATTGTAGGACCCAGGTGTGCTCAAACATCTGTTTTTCTCATCCAGAATAATTACAGCCAGAATTAATAAAGTTAAGTGCTTAAAAGAGTGCTTTGGTAATTAACATTTACATGTCAGGTAAAGCCGGTAATCATACCTTGTCATCAGGTTTCCCGACTACGGGAGTGCAAAAACTGAAATATGGGAGTAGCTTGGGCCTGAGAGCTGCTATAGGAAACTTGTTTACTGACACTGAGCACCCCCAGTTTTATGACTAAAGACCCCCAACCCTAAGGGGGGTACAGGGGCCTGGAGTCTTATGTAAACTTTTGATTGTGGGCCACAGTCTAAACATCATGGACCATTTAACGTGACACACACGTGTCCATACAGTAGCCGTGTGACAAGGAATAAAGGGAACATAGAGTTTTTTTTTAAACATACCTCAGTGGTGAGACAGAGTGGGGACTGTCACCTAACTCTGCCTTAATACAAGCAAAGTGAGCAGCAGTTAAGGTTGTGGTGAGACCAAATGGGCACATTAAATTATATCTGCAGCTGAGCTATTTTAAAAGTAGACTCATATACCTGTTTTGTGTGTGTGGCGTTGGTCTTCATTTGGGCTTTTTGGGATGACTGTGGCTTTTCTGTTTTGTGTTTTGTCAATGTCCCTTTTACGGCTGTCTTGTTGGCATCATCTGGTCTTCGCCGTGACGCATGTTGCTCAGCACTTGTTGCACTTTGGACTGCGCAGGTATTTTGTGTTACCACCTTGCTCGTGTTTCCCCCCGAGGGTACCGCTACTCTTTCTGGGAGCCTCTGGTTTCACTTCCAAGGCCAGCGCTGTGTGGAGCAGGCCATCCTGGGATGCAGTCGTTTCTGTGTTCTAGGACAGCCATGGGTGCTTGTAGGCACATCTCCCTCTCCTTCTCCACAACATCCACACTGCTTGTGCCATTTTCCTGTCCATGGGGTTGTCCTAAATGCGAAACGCTGTCACCTCTGTCTCGGACGAGGACATGACTGTGTCCTTGGTGTTAGTCAGGTCGTGGTGTGTAAATACCACAGTAGCTTCTTAATTTTTATGATGTGCTTTGGGCCTTTTAATGTTGGCCTGAGGAGGACAGAAAATGTGTTACAGAAACATAAAGTGAAGCACACGTGGCTCCCGACATGAGCAACTGTGTTCTTGCCTGTTATTTTTAACTTTTCTCGCACAAGCAAACCGTGCGAGTCTGATGAATAATAATGAGGGACACTGAGACTTCACTTCATTAATCTGACACTGTTCTGCTGTTTATGCTTGGGCCTCCAGGCATCAGTTTGCTTTTGATCCAGGGCCCAGAGAGCTTGGCATAGAAAGTCTGCAGCAACACAGGTAAATAAGGTGGCCACACCCGCGTTTCCTGCTGCTTGCACCAACGGGGGGGGGGAACATTTGTCTGAATGTATGCTTGTAAAATAAGGCTGGTAAAGTTCTGGGTCCTTAACTATGGAAGCTTAATGCTGCCAAAAAAATATTTTTTATTGTAGTTATGACAAGATGATATGTTGTAAAAGCGTAATTTCTTTCTTGTTAAAATGACAGTTTTGTCATTATCATGCTTATATTTAACTAGATAAATGCCACATTAAAACAACATTAATCTCATTCAGATGACACTTTTTGATGTGTGACAGCTGTTTCCAAAACATGGTGCTTTGATGTTTCGTTTCGTCTGATAGAGCATTCTGTTGGTAACACTAAGTGATTTGCAGTTACATTATAACACGATTGGCAGATTTGATTTATTTCTATTTTGTTCCTGCTTTAACTCGCAGCAAAATTTCAGTAACGTTAACTGATATTGACGAGACTTGTGTTGGAATGCAAACTTGATTAGCTAGAAGTTACATGGATATCTGGATTTATAGATTTTTAGCCTGAGTGCTCAGGCATCATGAATAGCACAATATCTCAGTGGGTAACACACCTCTAGACTTATTGCTCTGTGTGTGGACTTTGCAGTGTTGACCCCTTGCATGTTTGTGTGGGATTCTTACTGGTTCTCTGGTTTCCGCCCACATGCCAAAGACATGGTAGTTAGGTGCGTTGGACACCCTTACGTTGCCCTTGGCTTTTGTATATGTGTGTGCCCTGTAATGGGTTGGTGCCCTGTCTAGCAGTGTACCCATCCTTGTGCCCAGGTGACCCTGTACAACATAGGAAGTTGGGTAATGGATGTGTTTTCATACTCCAGTTTGAAACGTCAAACCAGTGGTATTTTGCAATCTCACAGTTTCTTAGAAATGACCATAAATCTACATTATATATCTACATTACATTCATCTTGATATACCTGAGTTACCGCACATTAATTAAACTTTATTAGTATTAATAAATATATCCCAAAGGAATTTGCACACCTAACTTAATGCACACTGAACATCGACCGTTCAACCACCTGAAGACTCAACTCTCACGTGTCGAAAATTTTCGTTCGAATGAGATCATTGTCAAATGACCATGATATTTATCTTGTTAAAATGACATAAGCATCTCGTTCTAATGACAAAGTTGTCTTTTTAATGAGAAAAAGTTTCTACTGCACAATTATTACATATTTTTGAAAATGTTGTTGGCAGCATTACGCTTCCATACTAAACACCTGTTGTCTGCATTGAGGTGCTGTTGGTGATGGGTGGACCTGAGGTGCTGTTGGTGATGGGTGGACCTGAAGACCATGAGTATGTAGTCGTATCAGGAAAGTCCTGATTAACATCCTGTTAAGGAGCCTGACCGGTGAGACCTTTGTGTTTCCTGTTAGTGAAAGATGGATCTTGCAGTGGTAGGAAGGTTAACTAGTTTGGTCATGTGCAGTGATCTGTTTCTGATCCGAGTGAGGGGAGCTGTCCGGTGTTATTAATACTAAAATCGCAACCACTAAGGTGAGGCAGGCATGGGTGCGTCATAGAGAACCAGGGTTCACAAAAGGAAAAACTTCAAAAAATGCCTTTTTTTGATGTTTAGGAAAACATTGTCTGATTCCTTTGATGTTTTGACAGACAGCTCTCTGTCACACTTATGCATTTCACTTAATTTAAACTGATGTAATTTTTTAAAACATCTGCCTCTTGTTTTTTGCCTTTTTTACCACATAATTTTCCTGCTCCTCCCCATAATGAATGTGGATGGATCATAGTTTTCAAATCGTACAAGGTGTCATTATGTTTTATTTTTGTTCAGATGCTCCCTGGTGTACCGTTTTGAATTTAAGTATCTGTTACTAGTTCATATGTGCTCCCCTCCAGTTGCCAAAGTCTTTCTTTGAGTGGCCAAAAGAGCTTCGGGACAGCACTTGGCCTCAGATGGGCTGGCAGTTCAAAGAGCAGCCATTGTTTATGCCCAGCCCCAGTCGTTTTCAGACACCCTCCTGTTATTACCATATCAATTGATGCAGCTTGTCCAGGACACAGCAAGGTTGTGGGAAACACTGAGAGCGTCACCGAGAACATCATGCACCATTAAGCACCAATGTGGCTGACAGAAGCATGTGCTGCGAGCTGCAGCTCTGTGCTGCGCTTCCCTCCCTCACACGGCTGCGTTCGGAAGCCCTCAGGCCCCGTCAGCACGCTAGGCTGAGCCGCAGAGAGCCACGCGCTTCCCTCGACGTTTACCAATATCGCACTCAACCACGTGTTTTAGCAGATTACTTTTTAATGCTTTAATTGAATCAGAGCCATGTTTATTAGGCTGATTTAACAGGTTTGCTTTAAAAACGTCTGTGCCTAAAATCGAGTATGCATGGCTAGAGGTTTTGTGAGCTCAGATGTGTAATTTATAGCGTTGAATGTTTAACTGTGTGTATTGCAGTAATATCACACGGGGGACTAAATCTGATCCCCTTTGGTTAACCCCTCCTCTAGTCAGGACGCTGACCTCCCTGGCGGCGACCGTGACCACAGGTACGCTCCAGAGAGAGCTGGCGTGTGTTTCTGAAACAAGCCATCTGGAGGCTGTAGGTTCTGAGCCAGAGTGCGGGGGTAGGGGGGCTCAGTTGGGTAGCCTGTGATCCCCGTCAGCCCATCAAGACCGACGTTGTACCTGGCAGGTAGTGAATCCTTTGAAGGGAAAAGCAACCCACCTGCTTTATCTATTTGGATGTGCATATTTTATATATATATAATTTTTTTTTTTTTTTTATAGTGTAGGACAGCTATGAGGGTGGCCTCTGATTACAGTGCATAGTAATAACTAAGTGTCAGCCCAACCTAGTTTTATTTTAACAGCCTTGAGTTAATAATGTATCATATATCATCACCTATAAGCCGACAGATTTGTTTCCTAAAATTGGTCTTAAAAATTAGGTCAGCCTATACATGTGGGACGCAGGAGCATGGACCAACACTCGTTTGGTTACATTCTATAGCTGATTGGCTTCCAAACTGATCATTTCTCTGTCGCCTTTTAATGTAAAAATAATGCAAGTTTCAGTCTTGTGAGATAACATTTTAGTACTGATTTCTAAACTTTTATTTAAAAAATTTTTCTTATTCTAGTAACATCTGGAGTCATCTCATGAGCTGAACAGTAAGTACAGTTTATTCAAGCCAAAGATATGAACTCAAGGATTTTTTAAGATGATGCATTAACTGGCAAGTATTTGCTGTAAACCTTAGACTTTTTCTAACAGCAGTTGTAATAATACCTTGAACATAATTTAAACAAAAGCAATCTTTTTCATTACCAAGACAATTACAGCACAATCAACAATTGCTAGCTAATTTATTACCTTTATCGTGTATGCAATAGCATCCTTGAAACCCTGTTTTGAGTAATTTTGTATGTTTAAACTGTACAGGTTTGTAAACATTAAACTATGGGCTTTATGCAATTTATTAAATATATATCTGTATAAAAATATATGACTCATGCTTTGGCAGGGCCTAGTTTTGGTTTTCCTGCTGATTTGTCCTATTTGAAAGTTGATACTTGTAGTTATTCCACAGAACTTTACAGAGTTCGAGATTCAGGTCGTAGTTCATTAAGTGTCAGTTTTGTCAGTCTAATTAAGCTGTATCAGCAAAATTGAGTGATTGCTCTGGTTTCGGATGCAGCATTACGGACAGTGGCCAATGTGTACGTGCAAATCTGCCTTCCTGCCCTGGAGCTCTGATATTGATTAAAGCTTTCTGTTTTGTATACACACGGTGTTTTTGGCACTCGCCACACACACCTTATGTGCAGCAGGTACAAATGGCATCAGCTGTTGAACAGGTGGCTCTGAGTGGCTTTTTGCCCAGGTCCCCCTGAAACTCTGTATCCCAGTACATGACCTTGCCCTGAGCAGCTGAGCTCTGAACAGGGTTGCCAGATTGGCGGGTCCAAAGGTCACGGTCATGTTTATTTGTTTAATTGCTGTTTTATATAATTGGAAGAATTAGTCTTCTGAGGAACTGTGTGGTGCATTGCTGTAAAAACCGAGTGAGACTTGTTCTCCTGTGTTGGTGAATCTTGTTCAGAGTGATTTGAATGATGCTAATTTTTCTGTTTTGGCAGCAGCTGCTACCAGACTGATAAAATTAAGTTAATTATGTGATTAAGACAAATCTGGCAGTCATATTATTAGTTTTGTGTATTCATAGTACTGTCCAAGTTACTTGGTTTGGCTCACCCACTGGCGGAACCAAAAACGAGTCCAAGAACATCTGTATGTGAATTCATTTTCCATTTAACAATCAAAATATGTAATAACAATTGCAGACTATCCAACAAAACGGTCAGTAGCTGTCAACATCATTTCAAGTCCCTTCTGTTGTTTTGAGACGAGCATTCTAGTTAACTTCGTTATGAGCAGCGTTAATTAGCAGTCGCTTAGCTGATATGTGGATGTTTAAGAAGAATGTGGCGCGTGGTGAAAGGTGTGATCACATGGCCGGTGTACACACGTGACGCACCTTGTTAAGAGCCTCGCTGATTCGAAGGAGACATTCACTTGCAGACGTGTGTTTGATCTGGGGCAGGAATGCACACACGTGATGTGACCAGTCCACAACTCTTCCTCTTCACTGGGAGTAAAGTGATGCCATTGGCCAAATTATGTATTTTGAAAATCATCTACATGCAGAGCGAAATAGGTGTTTAGTAAGTGTCTTACACAGTCCGTGCTGGCACCTCCAAGGTGTTGAACCTTCACAGCATTTTCAGAAGAGAACAATGATCAAAGATGGGGCCCTTTGCCACTCTCTCTGTGCTGCACCTATGCCAAGTTGAAATGGGATCTTTGGAGGGGGCTCTCTGATAAACAGGAGCCTCATTATTGCCTTAAGGATAATGTCATCATTTCAGCACAGAATGCTTTCTCTTTAAAAGACATTTCAGTCGTGGAAGAGTGGTGTTATGGGACGTCAAAGCAGCCTTCATTTGCCAGAATGAGGACAATGAGGACAGCATGTAGTGCAACAAAGTGTGGTATGATCTGTATCACGTTCCACTTGGCTGAGTTGCATGCTGTTATGACGTCCGTTTTCCACCGGCGTACACCGCCGTTGACCACGGGGGGGGGGTGTCGCTTGTCTGTTTTTCTTTGCTGGTGTCAGTGTTTCATTTTTGAAGCCACAGTCTCTTACATACCTTTGTAAATTGCATGCGCGTGCACACACACACACAAAACTTTTGCTGTTTTGACACGTGGTTGTTTTGATGTTTTGTGTGTGTGTGTGTGTGTGTGTGTGTGTGTGTGTGTTCAACTGGTTTCATCACCTGGCACTGTAGAATATGTCCTGTGATTCTCTAAGAAATTAAATCACCTTTGTGCAGTTCACTGTAATCTCCCACCCATGTGTGCAGTTCTCATGTACTGTGTTATTTTAGTTCAAGACAGGGAATGAACTGTCTCTTTGTTGGTCTCATGCTAACAAAATGGTTTCTAGGTATTAGGCATTTTTATATAGATAAAAGAGTGATGGTAGAAGATAAATAACAGTAATTACAATTAACTGGAAGAAATGTGGTTCTTGTGTGGTTAGTCATTATGTGTAGTTTTAATGTACAGTTTAATTGCTTACATGAGCATATGGAATAACTGTCCAGCTGCAATGGAGAAGGGGCGCAAGACACAGAATCTAAATATTTCCCTGGAGCCAGGAGAGTAACGTTCTGTGTGGCGTGTTTTAAACATGTCACCGTTAGTGCTTGCACACGCATGTTGTAACTTGGCACTCTTCCACCTCTGTTCCCAGGTGACGAGGTGGTCACGTTGCCTGTTCTCAAAATAGACCAGAGCGAAATCGTGGACACCAACGGCGCTGGAGATGCCTTTGTGGGAGGTAGGTCTGCCTCTGTGGGAAGGTGACATGATCCTCAGAGGACCGAGGCTGAGAAAAAGCTGTTTTATGTCCTGGACAAGAAACACATGACATGAGTTTATGCCCTTAAACAGTATCATGATGCAATGATAGGTTTCCATAAGTAAGTACGTTTCTAATTTTGCATTGTTAATTGTGCTGCGGTTCTTTCTGAAGGTTATAGAGCTAATTAACCAACCCCGGTCACACAAAATATTGTCAGTTCTGTGCCTGGATACACTGCAGTAGGTGTCTTCCAAGGACTAAGCTTGTTTTTCCATCGTCTTGAATTAGCTATTAGCCATGAATTATCAGTGATGTACTAAGGATTCCTCTAAAGACATTGACGGTGTGTATGATGCTTGCACTAACTGGTGTCCTCCTGTAGTTCCCTGATAGGTAGGATAGTTTGATCACTGTCATTCTCACCAAGTTGTCTGTCAGCTGATTTGGTTTTCAGGTCTTCCTTGTATTTAGAGCAGCAAAGCCAAAACATGCTGACAGCACTGTAAGCACATGTGCTCCAGCAGCATATTTATTTAATCTCACCCCTGGCTCTGTCCAAGGTTGGAGGTCCATGCTTTACAGTGGTAACTGAAGGACAGGGGCTTAATACTGTTGCCCCAGTGCTGTGGTGTCTTGGGGATGGGGGAGACTATCAAAATACTTGTCCCGTAAGATTAGGATGTACGCTACTTGACAGAAACACGTGCACGGCACAGCACGTAAACTGACATACATGAGCTAGAGTGTACACACATCACCTGCAGTGCTCTGTCTCACTCTGTACTCTGTTTCCCATCACCCACCACAGGCTTCCTGTCACAGCTGGTTCAGGAACGCCCCCTGGAGGAATGCATTCGCGCGGGGCATTATGCCGCCAATGTGGTCATTCGCCGGTCTGGGTGCACCTTTCCTGAGAAACCCGACTTCCACTGATTTTCCAGGAGCACCTCTGTGGACAAAGCATTCTGAGCAATGACCAGGACTTCTGCCTGTCCCTGTTTTTAAATTACACCCCCCACACACCCTGACCAACTACCCCCACTTCCCACACTGTCTGGCTTAAGACTTCTGTGCCTCAACTTTACAATTAGTGCCAGCTCCAGGTCAGACGTGGTGCAGTCTAATTGACATACCCACTGCTTTTAGTGAAGTCCTCTTTACAAAACTATTCACTTGTCTTTGAAACCTTTTTAAAAGTGATTTTTTGACTAATTAAACAAAGTTTTTTTTTTTTTTTTTTTTTCCTCTCTCAAGCCATTCTTGAGTCACCATCGCAAATTACTAATCAAGCAATTTAAAGACACACATTGGGTATAATGGCATCCCTCTCCATTCTCCCAGTCATGTGTTCAGTCATTAAAAACTACAAAAGTGAAAATAAAACTGATTCAAATGGACTTTGAAACGTTGTGGGTCATTTACTTTCTGTATTTGTGTTATTTACGGTCTGGTCTGGACGTAGTGAAAAGCAGTCAGAACAAAGCCAATAACTGCTAGACAACATAAACTGCTGGGTTGTGTGCAGCCAGTAGGAGCCCAGCCGAGCGTCCTAATGATACCACTCCGCTGTGTTCAGTGGGGCTCCCGCCCAATCCCTGCTGTGCTCGATGGGGCTCCCGCCCAATCCACGCTGTGCCTGGTGGGACTCCCGCCCAATCCCTGCTGTGCTCGGTGAGGTCCGGCCTCCCTTCATTCTGTTCTGCCTGTTAACTTCTGCTCTTAGTGAGGGCATTAGGAGTTTCTGTTTCTGCAGATCAGTTAAGAGAGCTAAGGGGTCTGTGCTGCCTTCCTGGACCCCTTCTCTCCGCCACACAAATACTACATTTATAATTCTTCCATAAACTGACACATTTGATTAGGTACTGCGGTGCTAATAAACTTCAATTTCCAAGTAATGAAATAAAGATCCCTGAATAATTATGTTGCATTTGCAAGGGCAAAATATTGTGAAAAGCGGTATGTTTTGAATTTTACTCAGATAAGGATTTTTTCCCCCCCTCAAATCAGGCATTTGCTAGGCGTAATTCACGATAGGGTTTTTTTTTTTTTTTTGTGGACATGGTGTCCTGCGATGTTTGTGCAGTAGACATTTTCCACTTGACTTGGTTTTGAATGTTTTCATGCTACTGTAAAGTGATTACAGAGGAAGAAAAATGAGCAACGCTGTGTGTTCAGTAGCGTCTGTGCATAGGATGAAAAGCCTCAATGTCCAAATAATTTTTCAAACAAATGTGACTAAGAAGCCGCTGTGCTGCTCAGTCTCATGTCACTCTGCTTTTTATGGTCTCTTATGTGGTGGTTTAGTCAAAGTCTGTAGCCTTTTTCAGCACACAGGGTTCTCTCTGCAGTCCAAATATGTGTGAAGACATTGTTCAGGCTCCCATTTCATTTTTTTTGTGGGGGGGGTTGGGGGTGTAATTAAGTACTGGTTTGGCCCTCTTTCATCAGTGTGTGCCGAGGCTCGACACAGATGCGGCCTGAGCACAATGGGGCTGCTGATTGGCTGATTGGTCCAGATCACATGCTCTGTGGCAGCTGGCTGCTTTGCACCCCAGAGTGGCAGATGGCTCAACACAAACACGGCAGCCGTGATTGCATAATGACAATGTTTACAGTCATTTAGGAACCTGTACCCCCCCCTCCCCCAACCTGTCCTAGCCAGGCTCAAATTTGTTTGGATTAATGCATGTTGCCATTATCTGTTTTAATGTATGTAACAGGTGGACGTAGAGCAGGCTTATTTTTGGAGGTGATCTGACCCAATGAATGGCTGGCGAT
This sequence comes from Chitala chitala, assembly GCA_025773905.1. Classification (NCBI taxonomy): domain Eukaryota; kingdom Metazoa; phylum Chordata; class Actinopteri; order Osteoglossiformes; family Notopteridae; genus Chitala; species Chitala chitala. The sequence goes on from JABJVR010000036.1 coordinate 2,894,232, forward strand.
GTGGAATTTTCAGCCAGCTGATTACCCCACCCCTCTGTGATGGTTGAAGGGGGATAGAAAGGAGATATTTGAGACCACTGGTTACACCACATTCACTGGTCACACCACATTCACTAGGTCTATCACATTCACTGGTCACACCACATTCACTAGGTCTACCACATTCACTGGTCACACCACAGTCCCTGGGTCTACCACATTCACTGATTACACCACATTCCCTGGGTCTACCAC
>JABJVR010000036.1:2904156-2944903 GCA_025773905.1 Chitala chitala
CACCCAGGCCCGGTGCAGCTCTGTGAGTCCTGCCTGAATGCTTCAGTACCCCACCCAGGCCCGGTGCAGCTCTGTGAGTCCTGCCTGAATGCTTCAGTACCCCACCCAGGCCCGGTGCAGCTCTCCTTTACCTTCTCTTGCTGTTCCTGTCATCCTTTTGTCTGTAAGCCTTCCATCTCACATCTGCTCTGCTCCATGACGCACGATTGAGCTGCTTGCTTCTCTGATTGAGCTGCTGGCTTCTCTTCAGCTCTCAGAAGCTCCCAGACTCAAGTAGCAGCCTGCTTTTTCCCTCCAGTGTGCCCCCCTCCCAAAGCATCAGCAGCAAACCTCCAGCTTCATCACAATGCTGTCATTTTCACTAAGTTGCTCCTTCAAAGTGTATAGACTACAAAAATAGTTGAAACACATGTCAAGTGAGAATGCATGTGGTTTGTAGTATTTTACCTGAATACAGAAAACAAATGAAAAGTTAATCCAGACATCTTAATGCGTTGTATGCTTTTCTTCCAGGAAGACCGTAATGGTCTTGTATTAGACTTCAGAAGCGTTTGTTGAATTAAAGCTCTCTAGACATGTGGTCAAACTGCACAGAACATAACTTAAGTACTTTCATTCTTAACAAATGGACACCTTTGTTTCAGTGTTATCGGGGTCAGCATAGCCTGGAAAAAAAAAAAAAAAAACTGTTAACCCCCCCCCCCCCCCTCCAGTTTTTAATGGGGGTTGGGGAGAGTAAATTTGAGTTGCAAGAGATAAGGTGGTGGTCTTTATGGTCTCGCAGCTCCTGGGCGGCACGATACAATTCAGCCCCTGTTCTGCATCTGCAGCTTGTATGCTGTTCCCGTAATGACGGCTCACTCACTCACCCACAGTGCTGTGGTTATCTCGCACAGTCCAGAGCATCCTGACTATGTACAGCTCTGTACGCACATGTACCCTGTGCCTGCTGTGATAGACGGGGTCTGTGTAGCCTTGACTGAAAGGCAGTTTAGGCACATTTGATGTTAGCCCCCCACCGTCTAACCTAAATATAATCTTGTTAACAATGACATGGTTTTCTGAAGTCCCTCCGAGCACTTAACTTGGGTTGTTATTGTAAACCTTTGCGATGACCACGTTTAATTTAATTAAACGGTTTTCAGTCTTGCATGATTGCTCTGAAACTCTAGAATTTGGAAAAGAATTTAATTAATATTTTGCCGTTCTAAAACCTGTCACTAACTAAAACGCACGGGCTGTGACAGAATATGAAAATGTACTTTCCGTCAGTGGAAAAGCTTTAGGTTGACTGCGAGGGCTGACTAAGCTGTATGTCGCAGCAGGCTGTCATGTTCAGCAGTTGCGTTTTTAATCTATTTTAGCTGTCAAAATATCATGTCCAAATTCTTGATGAGGGCAGGAGCAGAGTATAAGCCCTTCCTGGACAGAATTATGGCTTCCTGTGACAGAACACAGTGGTATAGTGAGACTTGTGTCCTCTGTGTTGCTTATGTTGCAGAATAACCGGATTCCTGTGTTGGGGCTGAGCGGTTCCAAAGTGGTCTTTTCTGGAGCTTTTGCACAGATCTGGAGAGATTAATCTTGATGGGGCCATTAGTTCTGTTTGTGTTGTGTTTTTATTTTTATTTATTTATTTATTTCCCCCCCCCCCCCCTTCCTTTTCTGTCATAGACCGACAAACACTCCCGTTATATACTTTTTATCAAACATTTTAGTGTGTAGTTAGTTATTTTAATCAGTTTGAATCTTATTCAGGTTTTGTAGAAATGGGTGTAATATGTGGCCATTACAGAGTGGCCTACACTTGTTTTATGTAATAGCTCTCTCTGATCTTGCATGTTCTGACATTGTTGTTCCACCCCACTGTGGGACGTGAAGCCACATTAGTGTTACCTGCTTGCCCGCATGCTCTGCTAATAGAAGAGTGTGGCCATGGCTATGCAAAGCCTGTCCTTTTCACAAAGGTTTCGCAAAGGTCACGTGTCTCTCTGCTGCTACTTTTCTCTCTTCGGCTTTGAGTATTGAATTGTCTCTGTTTAGGTTTGCGTTGTTTTATTCGAGATTGCTCTCAATCCTTTGCTTTTCAGTCCACAGTGATACCTGTGTCTATGGAAGGTTTTCCCCCTCTAAACTTCCATTTAAAGTTGTAAATGCTCACTGAGTGACAAGAGGGTAGCAGCCTGGAGCTTGGCCTGTGCGGTCCAGGCTGGAGGGTTTTTAAACATGAGCACTCTTTGGGTAATGAAGTTGTCCTTAAGTGCTGTTCCACCCTACTGTTGTCCTCCAGGAGATGAGGCATCTTGTACTCTGCTCTGCTGATCTTTTGCACTGATTAATGCTCTTGTTGATGCTATAAATTTCCTCAAATACAAGTCAGAATTTAGCAATCCTTTGCAGAATCCTCAGGAAATCAAGATTTCCTGGACTCTCCTTTGGCCCTGATCCAATTGCAACATTAGGAGTAAAACGATTTTGTAACGAGTCATGCTTGTCACGCATCATTAGTGGAAATTATAAAGACGTACTGGCGAGTATAAAACTGTCCAGGATCTTCTTAGGAGAGTGAACAAAAGCGCAAAGTGAAACGGCACATCAGGCCAGTGAAGAAGAAAAGGCTTTAATGAGTAATTGCTTGTGTCAAATTAATCAATGTTTTCCCCACATCTGCCTTGAAGGGGTTCTGAGTCAACAGTCTGAGTTTCTGCACCATGCTGTTGTATGACGTTTTTGGCACAATACGGAAATATTTTTGGAGCTGGAAAGGTGGGGGGGGATAGACATTGTTACAGCATTCATCAGGGCTAGATTGTGGGTGAAGATTTGTATACAGAAAAACTTAGGACACCAGAGCAATAATGGAATTAGCACGAGGACTATATGGAGATTATGAAATGATTGTCTGGATAGAATGTTTTACAAGTTTTCACAATAGCATTTACTTTTGACCATTATGTACCTCTAGAATTTAATTATTTGTACGTTTTGGGTTTATTTGCAAGTTTACGTCCTCCACCCCACCCCACTGTGGCCGATATCGTTGCTGGGACCTTACTTTTTTAGTAATGAACTGTGAACAATGCCGACCATGTGGTGATGGAGCCTTGAGTGTGTCGTCTTGCTTCAGAGCGGCTCGCTGAAAGCCGGCCCCTGGTTGCTAGGCATAGGGCTCGGCTGTTGCTAGGAGATGTGTCCCATTGACACCGGGACGTGACGGTGTGGTGCCAACGGCTCGCAGATGGCCGGCGCTGTTCGCGGCTGCAGCAGACGCACGCTGATTAGCTCAGTACATCAGAAAGGGCCTTTTGTTGCTGCACTGCACCGACTGGTCAGTGTGCACCTGCTCCTGTGCTTTTTGTGTACTCATTTAGGGGTTAAATCCGGTACCCCCTCAGCATAATCCGTAGTCTTTGCAGGATTTAAGAATCTCTCTCTCTCTATTTAAGAGTAAAGATGAATATTTGGCTAACGGTCCCTGATGTTTTGTATTTTCTAAAGCAGTTTCTCAGCCATGCTGTTTAGGAAAAGTAAATAAAAGTTTGAGGGGCGACACAGACGTGGATTTCACAAAGGACAGGGTTCTGCCTTTGAATCAGTGAGTTGCGGTATTCTGGTGACCTAGACGATTGGGGATGGGTCTGTTGATGCCATGTTTTATCTTATCGCGAAAGGTGATTGGGCTTAGCTCCGTTTGTTCAGTACCGATCATGTGTAGGAGCTGGCTGCGTGCACTGCGTGCACTTCGTGTGCTCCGTGCACTTCGTGCGTTTCTCCGCGCGCTTCCCCGCGCCCGTGGGCAGTCGCTGACATTCTGTCCCCTGCCACTGCGCCGCCTTCTGTACACAGGACACTAATTGGCTGGCAGAAAGGAGGCAGCGCGGCTGTTTTTATCCTTGGGCTAAAAAAAGACAAACAGCTGTTGTGGAGTTGAATATTTAATTGGGAGCCAAACAGCCAACGGAGAGAACAGCGTGCCCTCTATGATGGCTACCTGGAGACGTGTTTAAATGCAGCCCCGGATTACTTGACCTTGATGAAGTGTCTGTAATGTGATCGCATGTGTGCTCCAGCGATGCCGCTTTACAATCGGAGCCGTAGACTCGCTAATGGATTGTGAGAAGTGCTGTGAAACATAAATGGAGTCAATGATAACGTATTTATAATGTCATTACACCGACTCGTGGTCGGGAAGATGGTTTTTCATTGAGCAGCCAACACAATCCCTGCTTCCTTGCGCTTTTCAGATCAGTGAGTTAGTTTCAAAGTGCTCGATTAATGCCAGGTTAATGTCTTCCTACACTACAGGCGAACATGTGCACCATTTCAACTATGTTGTTGTGTGGAAGACGGACGTCGTGTGTGGCCATTTCTAATTAAGTTGTATATACAAATCTTATTATCTAATTATACAGTCTAATTGCATTTGCTGGAGTTGGATTTTTGTACACAAAACACTATTTTGTAGTGTCGCGGCAGTGTGTGAGATCCGTAAACACAGGTGAGTTATTATACACTCGCGGATACACTGTAACGCAGTTAAATTGCGTTTGTTTCTCTGATTCGCGGTGCTTTGCGTTCTAAAGCTCCGCTGTTCGCGGGGATCTCCACACATATTGCTATTCAGTTTTCACTCCGCCGCCAGCGTGCTTGCCTAGAACTGCGCTGGTTATTGTTTTTGGCTTGACCAAAATCACCTTTTCTCAGAAAGGAAAAAGGGTATTGTCACGCCTGCTCAGTCAGAAAAACAGGAAGAGACAAAACTGTTCAAGTGTGATGGACCTCACAGGGCTAAATTACTGTTCGTTTATTTGGATCGGATTTATTGTGTGTTTGTAAAAATCCACACAAAATACAGAAGTTTGTTTTGGATTTCGTATTATCTTCTCTCGAGTATGGCCTACAATATTTATAAACTGAAATGGTACGTTTGTGTACCATAGCATTCTCTTTATATGCGAAAATGCATATCTTATTTATTGGCTTTAAAACACAAGGCTGACACTTTTTTTTTTTTCTTCCCCCAGCCATTACTTTTAAAAGCTAGTGCATAATGGCTCAAAATACACTTCTAGCCAACCCACATCTTCACAAATGAACATTGATTTTGGAGTCTTCATGTAGCAGTCTTGGAGAATTGGTTAAATTTTATCAAAGAACAATAGAATCCCCATAGACTAAGCTGTGAACTTCCATGATCTTGTTGGCAACAAAATACAGTATCTTAGCTAAGCTTTGAATTTAAATTGTTTTTAAGACTAAGGAAGTTGTGTGTGTGTGTGTGTGTGTGTGTGTGTGTGTTTTAGAGTAACAGTGTTCCATATGTGAAATAATAAGTGATTAAAATCTCTGGTTGTAGCAGTTTTATAGTTTTAATAGGTAGGCTATTCTTTATAATCACTTCAGTTGGACCCTACAGGGGCTGCTTTCAGTGTCCAGTGGTGCAGTGAGATCAGGAAGTTATACAGCAGGGTCAAAAGTTTGGTTATGCTTTGGTCACTTTATTACTAGGTTACTCTTATTTTAGTTGCCACAAATGGTCAAAGGCTATGAAGATACATTGCCAGTCAACTGACAGACAAAACTGCATAGGGTAGTAGAGGGTATTTAATTTTGTTTTTGCAAAACATCATCAACCAGCCACTTTATCTGTTATCAGATATTGTTTGATGAAGATTAGAAGGAGATTAAAAAGGCTGAAAAGGGTTTTAAGTATGAATGTTCTTATTGGTCGGCCAATTTTTAACCCCAAATTTTTAGATCTCAGAAAACTGGTTTTGCAGTGAGGACACTTGCGAACAGAGCAATGTGTTTCTCCCTGCTGGCTCATTTACCGTAGCTGACAGGTAGTTAACTAACTTCTCTGTAGAAGTAACTGTATTGAACAAGTTTGGAGAACAAAGAAATGGTGAAACAGAAATAGAAAATGACAAAATATTAAAGAAAGTTACACATTGTTTTTGGGGGAGAAAAATCACCTGTGTTCTGTTACTGTTATTTTTCTCCAAATAAAATATATTATCATAATAGTTATCCATGGCTGCTTGAGAAGGAGTTTTAATGTAAGGATAAAAAAAAAAAAAAAAAAATTGGGGCCGATTTCAGTGCTGAGGGATTGATGATCAATATCAACAATATAAAAAGCCTTATCTAAGTTGTCAGTTTTGTTTTCATAGAGCTGGCTAGGGCCATTTTCAGAAGTCACAAATTGGTTGATGCTACACGAAACACTGGTTACAATGAATGTTTTACTTTGTGTGTTTATATATTATACATTTTTTTTTTTTTAAACATCCCCATAATAGGAGTCGTTTGTGAGTAGATCTGAGTTTGCACTTGCAGAAGTGATTAAAACACAGGCTATGTCTGCGTTTGCATGTCTGCAAGTACTGATTTCAGCTTGTCTGTCACATTGTTGTCACGCTAATTTTATATGAGTTGCACCAGCATTCTCAACAGCTTTGAGTCGTTGTAGTTAAGGGTTCCTAACCACCCAGCAAGTAACAGGTCTGTTAAAAACAGAAAGTTTTAATTTCTCATCCTTAAGGTGCATCAGGAGTCCATGTGACAGGTATGGGGGACGCTTTCAAAGTAGCTCCTCATTACACAGTCTGTCACACTGATCAGGTGGGACGGGACCATCGTTGACGTGTATGGAACTCCAGGCTGCTCTTCCAGTTAGGCATACAACAGGTCAGAAAGCACAGAGAGGTCTATGGATTTTTGCACAGTGTGTGCAGCTGGCCCTGTGGGTGGGTCTTATTTCTGCACAGGTGGGACTTTATACAGCTCTAGAAGCAGAGAAGGCTGTCTTGGTCCTCCCCAGGGAAAGAGGTGTCTACATGCCCCAGCTGATATTTCCACAGGCAGCCTCACACAGACGTGGCCTTTGTGAGCCATTGAGATGCCTGCTGAGTACTCATGCAGTTGGCTTGCCTAACACATCAGTGCCTTACTCCTCATTTTGATGCACTGAGATGAGATGACAGCCCCAGATTAATCCAGCCTCTGTTGTCTGTGTGTGTTTATAGAATCGCATATTTGTTTAGATAATCCAAATCCAGTACCTCTCACGATTTGAATCGAATGAGGTTTCAATAAGGAGTCTTTGTGGTAACAGGGTTTCAGTGCGATCAGTAGTTTTTGCCTTTGAACTAGGCTACTGTTTGAAAGGACGCTTATTCACGTTCAAGTACAGGCTTTAGATTTGTGCTTGTCAATAGCTGGCTCTTAGCCAACAAATAGGCCGTTTTAAACTAAAAACACAATACTAAGTTTGAGCACTAGAGGAGGCGATGGTGATCTCAGAGCTGCTCGGATGCCTCATTCGTCTGTGTTGCAGTGCCAGTGGGTCTGTACTGTAAAGCAGAGATGATGCTGTAAGATCTGAGTGCCTGCTGTGGACACTGGTTGGTGTATGATGGTGCTGCTGACCTTCATGCCGTGTCAGGTCAATGTAGAGTCACTGTTTCCAGATAGCAGTGGAAGCCGTGAGGGTCGTTGTTTTTCAAGTGTGGTGCGTTTGCTAGTGTTTTCTTACAGTAGCGGGACTAAGATGGACGCTTCCTTTATTAGTTGTGATGTTCATCAGTCTTCTGTTTAATTAAAAAAATGATGGTAATGCCTTGTTAAAGTGATTTTGTTGCTCACAGAGGGTAAAAGTGTCATTTATCATAGCATCTGATCTAGTCTTTGCGTTGATGTTGTCACTGGGGATAATGTAACCTGTTTAATCAAGATGTTTAAATTATCTCTGTACATCAGCATGTTTTCGTGAATGATGCTCGTCTCAAAAGATGTGGCTTCATCAGCTACTGAAAAGTGAATTTAAATGGATGGCAACATAATTAAATGAGACTTTACAGTGATATTTTGTGTTCTTGTCAATTGTGCAGAATTTAAGCAGCCTGTTACATACTCATAAAGGTGTCCATAAGGCATGAAATGTGGATGACTAGGCTATATACTACGTCATTTTTTCTCTGCGTCATAACCCAGCATGCTTTCAGTTGCACACAGCTGCACTGTTTCTAAAATAACGCAGCATGTTTCTAAATTGAGATTTTCGTTTTAGTTCTTGGAACAGATTAGGGGTAAATTCATAACTTTCTATTTGTGGCTTATGGAGAGCTGATGTGTCACACCTCCAGGCTTATGAGTTTTTTTCCAGGTGTGTGTGTGTGTGTGTGTGTGTGTGCGCACTTTTAGCCTGCTGTGTCTGTTTGGGTTTTCTGTGGGTCCTTTGATTTCCTTCCTCAGATTTGAGATGTGGACTTGTTCAGCTGGACTCTGTCTCTAAATGGCCACTGTATAGTTTGCTGTTCATTGTCACTGGCAGTTTAGGGAAACAGTGAGTGTCTGGGAAACCTGGCTACCCCCGCAAAGGGAAATGCCATGTGTCCGTGGTCAGAGTCGCCAGCACTCTGCGTTGTATGTGGTCAGCCACCTTTATGCAACCTCCATAATTGTGTCGTTCAGGACTTCGCATACCCCCCCCACCCCCCTTTGGAGTTACCTTCATGGTTTTATTTATTATGGTTCTCCTGTCTCCAGCCCCGGGCTGACCCGATCCCCATCTGCAGCTTTTGCCTGGGCACCCAGGAGTCCAATCGGACCAGGCTCCCAGAGGAGCTGCTCTCTTGTGCTGATTGTGGCAGTAGTGGTAAGTAAACATTGTCCATGCTGCAAGGCATGCGCGCGCACACACACGCACACACACACACACACACACAAAACACGCAGTTGCACATTTGTGAGAAACGATGACAGCTCTGGGTTATGGGGGTGTAAATGGGAGGAAGGTTTGCATGTCCCTGCATCATAGCAGCCTGAAGATGGCCTCTGCAGAGCTCACAGGTAGAGAGACACTGACATACCTGCTTTCTCTGTAGGTGTGAACGGGGGTATCACTACAGATTCTGGACCCCCTGACAAAGCTACCTTGGCCTTCTGACAACCTCCGTTGTATGCCCCGTACTAGGAGTGCAACAGATCACAGATTGGCAAAATAAAGGAACAAAATATCATGTATTTCAGTACCCAAGTTAAAATGTATAGATATACAAAGAATATAGATAGGATGTATAGCATATTTAACTTCTGAACTTATAATTAAAGCACCTTGTTGACAGACAGGAGGGAAATTCAACAGGACTAAAGGTTGAAAGATGAAGAAATGCCTCTTAACACTGATTGGTCAGATGGTTTAATACCCAGATAGCATAAATTATGGTAATCCAGGTACACTTGTTGCTTGGTAAAGTCAGGATGTGCACTTTTTCACTGCAACTCTCCATTGACGTTTAGTGAATTATTACTTGCAAAAAGTAACAGGTGCAGTAAAACTGAATATCACACTATGAAAGTGTGAAACTTTCAAAAAGAGAACTTTGGAATTAATCCATGGTTCACATGCATCAGTACTTTTATTTTTGAGTCATAGTGTAAGATTTCATAAAATGTAGGAGTTCACAAAAAATTGCATCTGCACGCAAACTTGTGATCACAAACAGACCCATATGTTAGTTTGTACATGCATACTAGTGTACGTTGACTGCTGTACCATTTATTTCTAAGCAGTTCATATTTTTCACAGACACAAATTTAAGATTAATAATTTTGGAAAATTCCAAAAAATGCATCTATTGTCATATTTGATTTTGTAATATAGGACCTTCAAAATAATTAACCCTGCGTCGGAAAACATGATCATAAAATAAAACGGCATTTTTTTTAAATTTAAAAAATTTTTTTTTTTTTATATAAAACAAGGGTTCCTTGTACCTCTCAGAACACTAGTCGTATGTAGCCATTTTGCTTACAGGGAAAACAAATCGCGACTGTTAGCTCTGTCACGCTGGTGCTATCAAGCTCTTATATGAAGCATATTTGCAGCTGCAAACACGAAGCGATTCTCTGTTATGTTTAAATATGTCGTCTGTTTTGCTTACACTGCGTGGGTGGAGTCTGGTTTTCTGTCCCTCGTGGGTTTTCTCTGAGTACACGGATGCTTTATCTGGAAAAGAAGGGACCAAATATTCCTAGTCCTCAGGCAAATTGCCAAAAAATACCTGCGCACTTGCTCCTGTTCCTACAGAAATGATGTTTTCTAAGGCAGGGTAGCAGCTTGGTCAGAGGCGTAGTTGTGTCAAGCCTAAAAATGTTGACATACTCATTCCCTTGAACAAAAACCGCAAGATGAAAGATTAGATTACCTTTTGTTTAAAGAATTTCAAAGGTGGTGGAATATTGTTTGCGCAACCACTCCATTTTTGAATGTAAAGCATTTGGTTTTGGCCACTTGCTGTTGTATGGCTATTTAATTAACTTAAAATAGATAATCTATCTCCCCTTTATGCCTGCACACATCTGGTATCGGTACCTGTAAGTTTTGTACACGTATTGGTATCAAACTGAAAAATCTTGGTATGGCCCATCCGTACTCAACAGTGCATTACTGCCAGCAGTGTCAGGGGTGACGTGACACTTTCGGTTTCAACGTGACTGATTTGACGCTTTGAGATTAATGCATTGTGTGGGAGCACTGAACACTTGTATATTGTTGTTTGATAATCATAATAGTTGTTTCTATGTTTTCATTGTTAAAAGTTGAATTATACCATTTTGTCATTTCATTATATTTAATAATATTTATATATTCAAGGGCCCCTGTGAAGTGCTGGCCCCCTGAGTCTGTCAGGGTAGGGATGCCCCTGGAATGCCCCTGGGTGTGAATAACGCAAATATGCTGCAGTCTTCCATCGTCAGCCTAGTTCCTCATCCTTTAAGTGGCAGGCCTGCTCTGAAATTGCCTGTCTAATGCACCAATTTGTTTTAGACGATTATTTTAAATACCGTGAGGAATTGTTCCCCTGGCGATGTTTTTATTGGCTAGATTTGAGTCGGCTGCATGAAGGTGTTTCTGTGGGAGCTTTGTGGCAGATGGAGTGTGATCCTGGGCTAGTTTTGGAGCAGGAGAGGAAGGGGGGCTGCTTTGGCCCCCTCCTGTGCTTGCCGCTGGTCTGGTCCTGTATGGCGGTGCTCAGTGATGGAGGCTGCCCCTTACAAGACACTCACGCATCCGCTGTTGCTGTGCTGAATGCCACTACCATTTCTGCCTCATTAACTTCAAATTATCTTTAATTAGCTGCTCGGATGTTTGATAATAACAGACTTTAGGTGCCGCTTTTGAATGAGGAGTTAGCAGGCTTGGATGTGTTGGCGCTTTATATGAGTTCCTTGGTCTGGGAAGGTCATGACCTCATTTCGAAAGACATTCGGTCGAGTAAATATGTATTTCAGCACTCCTCCTCCCCACCCCTGAAATGTTTCCTTTTAATGGTTTTGTTGATTTTTCTTTACATTTTAGAAAAACTTCAGTTTGTGGATGAGTAGCAGGTACTGTAGTGAACTTACAATTTGTGCTAAAAAGCTGAAGGCTGTCATCTCAAATCCCAGGGAGGACCCTTGAGAATTGTACCTAACCTAATGTGTGAAATATGTAAGCTGCTTTGGGTAAACATGACAAGTAAATAAGCAATTATAAACAGTCTCAACAAGAGAAGATGCAGCATGTTTAGAAATGTCACTCGAAACTAATTCTGCCGGCAACTTTATCCAAGGGCACCCGTCCTGTCTGAAGTTCTCTGCGGAGCTGGCGACTAACGTGAAGGCGTTGCGCTGGCAGTGCATCGAGTGCAAGACCTGCAGCTCCTGCCAGATTCAGGGCAAAAATGCGGTGAGTCGTTTCAGGTATTTAACTGCGATGTTTACTTCACCTGAGGCTCCTGGCAGCTCCATGGACTGATGAACGTAGTCAGAACTGAGCATACAGCTTTGTTGTTGCACTGTGATGTAGTCAGTATTCAAAACCATGCCTGTTCTTCATAATGTTGGTCTAGTAGCGTAAGATTTTTACATCAGATATGGATGGTTGTAATAATGTGAGGATGTGTGAGCTGGTGTAACGGGAGGGGTGTGTTTGCTTTCATGCTGCAGGATGAGATGCTCTTTTGTGACTCCTGCGATCGGGGCTTTCACATGGAGTGCTGTGATCCGCCGCTTTCACGAATGCCTAAAGGTAAGACGTCCCGCTATCCCATAATGCCCAGGTTCTACTCAGGGGGTTGGTGTTCAAGTGAGCCGTAAAAGAATGCTGAAGTACAAGTGAACTTAAAATGAACTGTATTTGTATGTAGAGAATTTCATGAGCGTTATTGGTTATTAATATGTTGTGTTTTAATTAGATTTGTTAGGATATAATGTGTTTTTGCTGTGCTTAAAGTCTGTGAGCACTGTTGAAAACTTTCCCCCTGCCTCCACAGTCTTTACCTTTCTGTGTTCCACTACCCCTTCTTTACCTTTGGTACATTTTTTGGAGCCTTTGTTTTAGATGTTCCATTCCAAAGCACCTACACCCTTTGTAGCTGGTACAGCAAACGATTTTTGTTGGTGACAAAAATAAATAACAAATACAGTGTCTCCAGCACACTGTAGAGCGGCCGTCAGCCTCTGCACTAGTTCGGTCTGTCCTGAATGGGTGAAGTGGTCCCACTCTTCTGGCTGTTTTTGGGTTCTGTCCAGGAATGTGGGTGTGCCAGGTGTGCAGCCCAAAGGAGCATGGGAAGCGGCTTCTACAGCGTCGAGCAGCACAGATCAAGCGGCGCTATGCCAGGCCGGTGGGGAGGCCCAGGAGACAGCACAGACCGCCAGCAGCGTACGTGTTGACGGCGCACGGGGTGGCCCCACCCCCAGTTCACGAGCGTGCTGCTTGGCAGACTCTAATGAAACCCGCTAGCGTCGTGAAAATCGAGTGTTACCCATGTAGCTCACGTGTGAAGTCCTCAGTGGTGCAGCAGCAGGTTGAGAAAGCTGCTTGCCTGTAAGTTTAAGCGTTCAGCAAGCTGTATGTGAGCTCGCTGTGCTGCGTAGCTAACAGCGTAGACCTCCTGTATTCCACTGGTTACAGCCAGCTTGGATGCACCAGTCAATTATAAATACCTGGAGCAGTTACATTAATTTAAAGGAAATGGTGCACTTCACCTACTAAGTTGAAGCATGAGCTTTAAACTGATAAAATATATTTAGAAGGTTCCCTGGAATATTATGGGCTGTTTGAGTAAAAAGGAAACGTCTGCTTCGCCAACAGGTCTATAAGTAGTAGACAGGGATCTGCTGTAGCCTTGGCAGGGATGGCCTCACCAGGTAAGGCTGCCACAGTGTGTCCTGGACCTCTGCCTGACCATGCTGCATCTGCGGAGACCTTCAGGAATAGCCTGTCATCCTTGAGGACCTTCTGGGGGGCTCCAGCAGCCGCCCCCTCTCCCACTCCCACGTGCCTGAGCCGAAAGGCCAAAGGACTCATCGATGGCCTGTCCCGCTTTTTCACTCCATCTCCGGTTGGGCGCCGCTCTCGTGGAAGACCAGCAGATGCCTCAGGGATCCCACCAAGGGGAGGCCTTCATGCGCAGGGCCCTGTGCCTCCCACCCCAGGGAGCCCGCAGGGCCCCGGGTCCAACGGCTCCCCGCTCAGCTCTTCCAGCCAGTCCAGCGCTCCATCTGTGAGCGGCGTCCCAGTCCGTAGCCAGCTGAAGGGTCTCTTCGACGGCTTGTCCCACATGTATGCCCCACAGGGACGTGGGCGCAGGAAAGGCCTGCTCAGCTGTACCCCGCCGGTGTGTGTCCGCCGCAGGCCGAGAGGGCGTCCCTTTAAGTCTGCCGTAGCTTTCAGACACGCCGCCTTTCTCAGAAAGCGCCGGACGCTGGGCAGGGTTAGACACAGGACCGTTAGTCTAAAAGGGAGCTGGGCCCGCCGCAGAAGAGCAGAACCACGTGGACCCGATAACCCTGCAGAGGAGCACGGTAAGATCCAGCCTCCTACACCACCCTGAGTAAGCCTGCTGTTCGTTTACCACGGTTTCCCTCCTCACGTTTATTCTTGGCCTTTTGTCCTGCAGCTGCATAAAAACTTGTTTTCTTTGTGCTGGTTTTTTTCCCGTTGTCATCCCAGTTCCAGGCAGCGATTCTCAGTTTTTGTTTTGTCAGTGCGTTTGTGGCACTTGGCCGAGGCCGTTTCCTTGTGCAGGATCTGTAAACGAGCACACTCTGGTGCTTGGCTGTGTGAGCTCTTAACACTGTCTCGCTAACCCCCCCATCACTCCCATGCATGTGTCCTGAACTGCTTCCATTTCATCTTCACTTGCATGATAAAAGCCCTTCAACTCTGCCTGGCAGATGGAGGTTGGTTGGTGATTAGTTCCAAGCCCCCGCTACTGTGCTTCCGGCTCGACTGCGTTCCCACGTCTCTGTCAGGGTGACTAATGTGGCCTTGGGTACAAGCAAATTAGATGGGTCTCATCACATTTGTGTGAAGTCAAAATTTTGATCCATTAGTAAGTGTGAATACACAAGGCCATTTCCTCTTGAAAGGCTTGTTATAAACTGTACTCTGTTCCAGCAGTTAACAGGCTTTGTGTTTCACAGACGTGTACACAATAGGTGTGGACAACTGAAATTTTATTTTTTTTGTCGTTTGAATATTTAACAGTTCTACTTTTTCTGGTCTTTAGCATTTTTTTGGTGCAAGTAAATTATTAGAAGGAACTGTGTCACTCATCTTATGGCCCTCAGTTAATCAGTAGTTCTGAAGAAGTGCTTTGAGGCACATTGTTGTAAAAGGCGCTATATAAAAATGAATTGAAGTTCAGCTTATGCCTCTCTGCCATTTCCCAATTTTATTCATCGTGTTTGTACAACAGCTTTTTCATTTTTTGCCTTCTCTAACATGTCTCCGCAGTGGGTGACGCAGGTAGTCAGGATCGAAAGTGCCTTGAGACAGAGAACCAGGCAGCGGTCGGGTCTTCGGCTGAATCGGGAGTGACGGCCGAGGACAGGAAGACGTTCAGGCACGTGCAGGAGCTCTCGATGCAGGTAAGCTAAGATCTCCAACAGTCTCATCCAAGACCACTTGGTATCGGTAAGACCCCTGACAACGTCATCTCTCCGCTTCAGGCGGCTGCCAGTAGGAAGACCAAATTTTGATTGCGCTTCTAGTATTCGTGTCTGCCTGTAGAAGGGACGTGGTACATAATGGCTCTGTTGCTCATCCTCCTGGCACTGATGTGTCTTGTTGCTTGTATTCCATTTTCTGCACATCAGCCTGTAGGAGCAGTTGTTCAACAAGATTAAGCAAGCAGCATGTTAGACAGATGTCTGATATGGATAATAAACCACGACTTAGGCCGAACAATCATCTGTGCTTGACTAATGCGTTCTGCTTGTTGGTGTGACCTATAGAAAACGGAGACAGCGAGCAGCCCTGATCCAGGACGACATCCTGCGTATATTGAGTTTGGCAACTATGAAATCCAGACGTGGTACTCTTCTCCCTATCCACCGGAGTATTCCAGGTAGGATTCTGATTCCACTTTCTTTCACTCGTTCTATGAACAGTGATGATCTGTAGATGAAGAATGCGTTGCTGTTAAAGTGAATCAGTGTGTCGCTTAGTTCTTGAGATGGTGGTGCAAAGCAGATGGACTCTCTGTGGTATTGAAAGTGTAACAGAAGGACCCTAACATAAACATTATTCATTTCTGAGGAAATGGAGATAATCTACGTATTTATTGTATGCAGGCACGTACAAGAACAGTTTGTTTTCAGGGCTACAGCAGCAGTTCTTGTACTTAACTAGTATTGTGAAGTATCTCAGTTGCTGTTCAAAGACCCATGGTCTGTCCATTTGTGTGTGTGTGTGTGTGTGTGTGTGTGTGTGTGTCAGACTACATAAGCTTTACATCTGCGAGTTCTGCCTCAAGTACATGAAGACCAAGAACATTCTTCAAAGGCATTCGGCAAAGTGTGGCTGGTTCCAGCCTCCAGCCAACGAGATCTACAGAAAGGATGACCTCTCCGTGTTTGAGGTCAGTTTGGCTCTGCTTTCGCTCTTGTTTATCCTTCCAAAAGGCCCCGACTGGGCTGCTACTTTTATTAGATCTGAAAGCGAGTCGCTGAGATGGGGTGGCGGGGGGTCTCCAGAACACCTTGCTGGGGTTCATTGCCTCCCTCAGCTGAGCTCACTTGCTCGGTGCTTGTGAGAAGCCTTGGTGCCCGACGACTCTAGTACAGGTTCCTCTGTTTTTAGAGGACTGATTTAAAACTTTGTTGGCGAGCTCTGCTAGAAATGCTTACTTGACAGCTTAGATTTACAGCATGGAGAATATCTTTGCACAGAATCACTCGCTCTCCAACACCAGTGTAATATACAAGCCCGTGTTATTAAACAACATAAATCCTTTAGCAGTTTTGAAACGGATTATCCCATGAGTCGATTTTACTTTAAATAGATGTTTTTGGCATCAGTGCCTAACTGAACTCTTCGTTTGTGTTTATGTGCAGTAATGACTTCAGAAAATGTTTTGGCTTTCAGTACGTTCGCTATTTGTGTACAGAAATGTTGCTTTTCTGCCACACAGGTGGACGGAAATGTCAGCAAGATATTCTGCCAAAACCTTTGCTTGTTGGCTAAGCTGTTTCTTGACCACAAGACTCTCTACTACGACGTTGAGCCTTTTCTCTTCTATGTCCTTACAAAAAATGACAAAAAGGGCTGCCATCTTGTCGGATACTTTTCAAAGGTGAGAACATTTTACTTTAGTATTTAAAACCATGTAACACTATCAGTGTTCTGTGTTTTAGTATTGACAGTTGGAGTCCAATTGTGTTTCCATTGCTAGGAGTTAATCTTCTTAAGGACTTCCTGAAGTGATCGGTTTTGTGTAAAGTAGTGAAAATTAAGTTATAGGCCTGGCAATAAAAAAAAGACTTTAAAGCACAGGCCTCCTTAAAATGTGTTTCATTCTGTGACTATAAGGCAATGTGCACAATTTCTCTCCAAAAAAATATGTGCATTATCATTTGTGTGTTTTTGTCAGTGTATATTTGTGAAACACACCGTTTTCACTTTCCTGTCTTTCTCTCTCCCTCCTCCAGGAGAAGCTGTGTCACCAGAGATACAACGTTTCCTGCATCATGATCCTGCCTCAGTACCAGAGGCAGGGATTTGGCACATTCCTCATTGACTTCAGTGAGTTGAGGCACACCAGTGTGCCAGCCGTACCTTTACTCCTCGTTCCTTTCCTCACCTGACTGTACATTGTGTGTATTGACTGAATGAAACCAGAAGTGACAACTGTGTGGAAAGGTCTAAAGATTCTTGCTCTGCCTTTTGAGGAAAAAAAATAGCTTGATATGACGATAAATGTCTAAGTGACATTAGTTTATGCCAGAATTTTTTCAGTGAGTTTCTTGTTCTTTTCTGTGTGATATCTGAGTATAGCAAGACGCATGCTTGGTCACCTTGTTCTTAGCTGCTCCAGAAGGTTAGCACAATCAGGAGTTGCCCCAGCTTAATTTTCTCCCTGCAGCCACACAGGCACTGCAAATTACAAGATGAGAAAAGTATAAGAAAAACAAGACTTGCCAAGAGCCCGGTGTTTCTCCACAGATGTTTCACAAGTGGTTGCTTGTTTTGGTTATCTTTGCACACACTCTGTTCGATACGTTGCTTTGTTATATTGTATGTTTAGCACAACTACTTGTAAATTGTCAAATAGCACTAAAGTTATGTACTCCCACATTTTCTTATAATTACAACTCGGTAAAGCGGTGTTTATTAATGTTTGGTGCTGGGATCAGGTGTGGATGAACCTTGACATGGCAGTAATTAGACTCTCAGTAGACAAGTTACAGATGTAGTCAACAGCTTTGTTCTGTGTTTCATAAGTGCATAGCATTGTGGGTAGTGATGCCTGCCTGCCTTTCTTGGTGTGCTGTATGGATTTCCAAGTTTGTCCTTTTTTGGTTTTTTTTTTTTTTTTTTTTAATCCTGGCCTCTTCCTGACTTTTCAAGATTTACAAGATGCGTAACATTTCTGCATGTTCCTACGAAGAATGCTGGTTATAGTTTTTAAATCTCAAAACTGCAAGAAAGTGACATGAAGGAATTTTTAGCTTTATACGTTTCCACAATGCAGGGCTGATGGCAGCATGGATGTTCTGTTTCCAGGTTATCTGCTGTCCAGGTGTGAGGGTCAGCCCGGCTCCCCAGAGAAGCCCCTCTCTGACCTGGGCCGTCTGTCCTACTGGTCGTACTGGCATCATGCCATCCTGGAGCAGCTGCGGCGGGGCAGGACCAAGCCTCTTACCATCAGTAGCCTGAGCAGGGCCACAGGCATCTGTCCGCACGACATTGCCGCGACCCTGCAGCGCCTCCGCATGGTGGAGGTGCGTGCTGGCAGGTCAGTAACCTAGCAGGTGGCAGTGATGAGAAATGCTTGCTTCTAAGTGCTGCTTCTGTGGTTATAATGTTTGTTCCCGTTTCATTTGAAATTCTCCCTTTGAGCTACATGTGTCGGTGCAGCACAAAACACAATGTGTTTGTCAGCCACACGAAAACAGTGACATTGGTTTGCAAGCATCTTCACAAAAGAACATTTGAAATGGTTTAGTAGTGCTGTTCTATATGGTAGATCTATACCTTTAGTGTTTCCCAACACATTTGCTATGGGATGTATGAAGATGATGTTGTAACATCTTTCCATCTTTATCATAAAGAGGTGTAAAAATAAGCAACCCCCCCATCTCACTTGACCCCTACACATAGCAGTTAGAAGCGTGTGAGTTCTGGTTGACTTGCAGCATGCCCACCTCCCGTGTCCAGGTGTGTGATCGTGCGCAGGGAGCAGCTCGTTCAGCAGCACGTGGACCATCTGAGGGCACACCCACCCCAGCGTACCCTGCACCCGGAGTGTCTGCGCTGGTCCCCTGGCACCAAGTCCTGTAAGGAGGAACACCAGGCAGAGGTGAGTCTCTGATGTGACCCTGTACAGCTACAGGGCGAAGGCGGGAGGAGAAACTAAATAAATAAAACATTGTATTGAGTCCGTGATGAGGCTCATTTTGTGTGTTCAGCCATCCAGTTGATGGCATGTAACCGTTTGCTGTGGTTGGCCTCATTGACCACCAGTCAATAACTCCTAAGTGGTTCTCTTCACCTGCTTCATTTGATGCATTACTTTCTATTACAGCATGAAAGGAATTGCTCTGTTTTGCATTTCCTTGCTGTGACAGAGTGGCTGTTTAGTTCTTTATTTTGCTAAATCGCTTCACAGTGACGATTTCATGATTGAGCTTAAGTTCAGCGAATCGGGTGGCTTGTATGCCCTGTCACCCTGAAGCTACGACCAATAAATGGCGTGCTCTCACGGCAAACCTGTAAAAGATTAATGAAGGTCGGCCACGTTTGGCCCCGTGGGACTTTAATGGTGATGGATAGCATTTCACCCTTTTAACCGCTTCATTAAAAGACAATCTTGTAATGTAGCCATACCTTAGCTGTCTTGAAGACATATTTAGTTTTGTCCATCTGTTTTGCAATTTACTCTCCACCCTGTCAGCAGATGTTATTTTTCAGCAGTGAAGGTGGAGTAGGGTCTTTAGTACCTGGCCTTTCTCATTGGCATGGCAGGTTATATTGTGGTTAAGGACAGGCAGCATGAAAGATGCCTGTATTATTGCATTCTTGAAGAGCTACTTTACTTGCTCAGTTGTAGTAAAATATCCACCCATGACAGTTGGTGATGTTGTAGGTCAGGTCTGAAGAATCACTTAAAACCTGCATGAATAAATGTTTGTCGTTTAGATTGTCAGGTTATCAAAAAATTAGAAACTCTTTGTTTACTTGCTTGCATGGCAAGAGTGAATTAATGGTCTGCAAACATCTGGTATTAGTTGATTTGTATCTCACAGGCAAATGACCGAGATCAATTTACTGCATCAGTAATAATATTAAATATTGCATGACATGCAGTCTGGTTTTTGTTACTGTGCAAAAAAAAAAGCGTTTTTGTGAGATCAACAGCTAATCAAGGACATCCATCTCAGGCAAATGGCCTTAGGTAATTAAAATAATTGTTGAAATGCATGAATCACATTTTCCATGGTTCAGCAGCTTTTATGTGTTCTCGGGCTCAGCGGCTGATGGGGGAAGGCACCGCCGTGGAGGATGAGGAGAGCGAGGTGGCGTTCGGGCTGACCCAGGCCAGTCGAACAGAGCTCACCAGGGCCCAGGGGAAGGAGCCACGGTGGGGGGCTTTGGAGCACAAGGTGGTGTACGCAGGAGAGGGATTGGCCAGTGAGGGCAGCAGTTCTGATGAGGAAGAGGAGGACGGCGACCGCCATGTTAGAAATCAGGCAGACTGCAGCCACAGGCTTCACTCCATACCTCCTGTGCCACAGAACACCCAGGCTGAGCTGGGCCTCGGGAAAAAGGTGACCATCACAGCATCTCTGTTGTGCTTCTGTGTGACCCCTGACTTCTCTTCAGTTTTCGGCACAACTGTCAGCAAGCAGGCAGCATTAAAAATGATCACAGCCTGCAGCTGCAAGTTCTGCATTTCCATTTGTTTTCTTTAGCAACTGGACAAAAGTATGAATGTTTTAGTCCAGTTAGAATACCTGCAGTGTTGCAATGCACATTGGGGAATCATCAGGAAAATGTAAAGTCAGAGGTTTGGCGTGTATATGTCATGCCGAACTTGTACATGAGCCATGAATTGTACATTATGCACAGTTTGTTTTTGTTTGACTTGTATGAGAAAACAGACGAAGACAGAAAACACATTTCTGTGAAACCCTGGTGTGACCTGTGCACAATGGTGCAACACCGCCCCCATGTGGTCACTGTGATCATCCATGATAAAGCCACATGTCTTAAATCCAACACCTTCCTTTGCTGAGGTTTCAAATTATAATTCTTGGAAGGTGTGGTTTCAGTTAAATGAAGATGATCCTCCTGAATGTTCAGCCAGTCACATTTAGTGTAATTCAGCGCTGGAGTTACTTATTTAGATTGCGGCCAGGGAGATTGTTGATATTTCAGGAGTCGCTTTGGAGAGGCAGATGCAATGTTGCGTTTGCATCGTTCCAGACAACGGCAGCCATCAAGCGGAAAAGGGGCCGAAGGCGGAAGCACGTCAGCAGCAGCGTAACCACTGAGACGATCTCTGAGACGACGGAGGTTCTGAACGAGCCTGTGGAGGAAGACTCCGAGGAGGAACGGCTCAGCGGGATGGCCACGGCCCAGGAAGGTGAGGGTGAAGAACCGCAAAGAGCCCAGGGTCGCCAGCATTGGCACATGTGTGCCAGTAACGAAGAAAACGACAGTCTCAGCTATGCAGAAGATGACGCAAGAGGAGAGCATGTAGACATGCGTTCGCTACCAGCAGCAGGTGAAACATTTGTTAGCACTTGTTTCAGCTTACTTTAAGCTCACTGTTTTGTTTTTTGTTTTCGTGCATTTTTGGGTAAATGAAAGAAGTGAGATATAACGTGTGAGCAGCAAACAGGCGCATAGAGTTAGTTGCTTATCCAGACAGTGGTGTGATGGAATTCTTCATTTCTCTGCTTTCTGCTTGCGTACCTGCAGATTCTGGCAGGCCCATGAACACGGACTGTTCCAGGCCCACAAAGCGCAAGAAGGGATGGCCAAAGGGCATGAAGCGGGGCCCGTCCCCGTGGCGGCAGAAGAACGAGAGGAAAAATGGCTTCAAACTGAATTTATACACCCCACCAGAGACGCCCTTGGAGGCCGACCACCACATCCTGTCAGAGGAACCAGAGGAGGAGCAAGCAAAGACGCCGATTGTCACTCAGGAGGACAAGGAGCCCGGTGCAGGGGCAGAATCCCTGAATGTGTCACTGGAGAAGCTCCTGCCCGATGTTCTGGAGCCACCGCAGCCTGAGGAAGTGTCGCTGGGTAAGGCAGGTGATGTTGAAGAGACATTCTGCCATTATGAAGGAGAAGACCCTTGTTCCACAGACCATGGCCAGCAAGGCCTTGTTAATGCAGATACGGGGCCACAAGAGAGTCCAGGAGCAGATGAGCAGGAAGATGAAGAGGACACGGCACACATCGAGGATCATGATGCAGATGATGAAGATGATGGTCATGCTGATTCTGCTGAGCTGAAAAAAGGTGAGAAAGTCCTGGAGGACTACAAGGAGACACTTCAGTATTCTCAAGTTTATTTAGAAGTAAATCACACAAATGAAGAGCACAGTGAGGAGCACTCATCTGGAATATCTGGTGGAGACCTTGTTACAGGAATGGATGAGGGGTTTCGAGCTGACCTCGACATCCGCGATCAAAGTCCACTCTCTGAGCCAAATGAAGAGAGCACTCATGACCTTCCCCAAATGGACGTGGGAACATGCATTCCTGTGACAATTGGAGATGAAGGCACTGTTTGCAGTGAGATCGATACAGAAACCATGCAAGCAGTCCAGTCACTGACGCAAGAGGCTGAGCAAGAGAATGCCTTCCATGACTGTGCAGAAGCACAGGGCGCTTGCCCAGACCTGCGCAGCTATGCACATGTGGAGCAGAGCCCCCACATGGCTACGCTGGACGACTGCTCGCACTCGGACCACAGCAGTCCCCTGTCCTCGATCCAGTCCCACCCCAGCCAGTCAGTGCGCTCTGTCAGCAGCCCTGCCATCTCGCTCCTGGACGGAGGCTACACACAGATCAGCCCTGAGCAGGGTGCTGTGACTGTTCCCCCTCTGCAGGCCTTGGACACCAGCCCCATAATGGACGTCCCCTCGGTGCCCTCTGACCCATCGCAGCAGGTGGTTGACAGCGGCTTCAGTGACCTTGGCAGCATTGAGAGCACCACGGAGAACTACGAGAATCCGGGCAGTTACGACTCGGCGCTGGGCGGCAGCGTGTGTGGGGCCGGCTCGGCTCAGAGCAGCTGCTCGTACGCCAGCCTGGCTCAGAGCAGCTGCGCCGTGAGCCAGCAGATGGCCGGTGTCAGCAGCAGCTGTGGTCTGAGCTCTCCACGGACCTGTGGCGTCAAGTCCCCTCAGGGGTGCGTTCTGGAGCGCCCGCCCAGCAGCAGCCACCCGCAGCTGGCGCACTGCAGCGTGCCAGCCGGCTTCGCCTCGCCCGCCCAGCTCGGCGATGTCCCCGATACAGTTGGCTTGGGCCTGTATGAGCGGATGAGCCAGGGGGAGTACGGGGCTGGCCGCTACTCCCAGCCGAGCGCCACGTTCAGCCTGGCCAAGCTGCAGCAGCTGACCAACACGCTGATGGAGCGCCCTGCGTTGGCGTTCACTCACGGGGCGGCGCGCTCGCATGCTATCTCTTCCTATGCAAATGGCATGCCCCTGTCTGTGCCACTGCAGCAGTCGCCGCACGGCGTCCCTGGGGGGGCTCAGGCGCAGGCCACCATGACCCCTCCCCCCAACCTCACACCACCCCCCATTATGCTCCAACGCAATATGGCTGCAGCCAACATGGGTGTGCCGCCCTCCCAGCGGCTACAGACGCAGATGGCGGTGGCCAAGGCCCATGTGACGTGCAAGTCGGCGCCACTCCCGCACCCTCAGCAGCAGGTGTACGGGCGGAGCCCCCAGGCCGTTCCCATGCAGGCACCCAGCAGGAGCTTGGGCGTGTCACGTATGAACGTGGGGATGAACATCATGTCCTCCCCAGCCTATGACGTCAACTCCATGAACATGAACGTAAACATGAACGTGGCCCCTCTCAACCACGCAATGAACAGCTACCGGATGACACAACCCATGATGAACGGCGGCTACCATAGCAACCATGCCTACGTGAACCAGTCCCCGCAGTACTCTATGCAGATGGGCATGATGGCAGCGCAGTCGTACCCACAGCAGCACATGCAGTCCAGGCCTCACAGCAACATGATGTACAGCCCAGCAGGTCACCATGGATACATGAACACCAGCATGTCCAAAGAGTCCCTCAACAGCCCTTTCATGAGATGATGGTCATCTCGCCCACTCCAAGTGTACATCTGTGTGCACACTCGCCTAAAAAAAAAAAGAAAAAAACAAAAAAAAAAAATGCACTTGGACTTTTCTATTTTAATGTTGTAATCATTATTTTGTTTTTATAGAAAAAAACTAGCACTTGGTAAGAATGCAAAAAAAAAAAAAAAAAAAAAAAAAATTCTGAAAGAAATGTCCGGGATTTTTTTTGCCATTTTTGGGGAAGCAGTATGTTGTGCTGTAGTAATGGTTTATGTAGGGGCCTTCCTGCAGTCGGACTGCAGCTGGGTGATAGCCTGTGGTAATGGATGCATTTGCTGCGTCTGTTACAGGAATAGTGCTGGAGAGCCACAGCCTGTACTTCAGCTCCTAATATGTATGCCTTGTGTTTAAATTATTGTAAGGGTTTTTTTTTTTTTTTTTTTTTTTTTTTATTGTGACAGCAAGCTACGGCCTAAATGTTATTAAAGCGGGGCGTGGAGGTAGTACTGTATGAGTGCTGTGATGAGTGACGAGTCGATTTTTTTAAACATATGGCCTGGATTAGGCCTCTGTGTAAAGGGAGGAAATTAAATTATATTTTTGTTTATTTTAATACTGTAAAAATTGTAAACTTTATTTCACTTTCATTGTTAAGCTTGGAAAAGATTTATTGCTAAGTGTGTATACTTTTGTATCAACTTTCCTTAAATAAGGCAGCTTTCAGTTTTATATTTCGAATTAATCTGTATATTGAAGCGTATGAGCGTACGTGTACAATTTTTAAACATTTGACATGAGATGTGGCAGAATTAGAAATGATCACAATCTAAGTTTAGTCCAAAGTTACAATTTTATGAAATGCCTTTAAAACACCTTTCATTCCGCCTGTGGATTTAATTTCTATATTTTGTAAAACATCGGACTTACGTTTTGTGGAAGCATAGGTCATGCAGCTGTGAATAGTTGAAGCTAAATTGACAAAATGACATGTAAAAAGCAGGTTGTACTTGTGTGTTTCTAAAAGCTTTTTGTAGAGTTTGTACCTGTACAGAGGGCCTGGGATGGACTGGACGACAGGGCTGTGTCTAAGTGTCCACAATGGGACAGTCTTGTATTTATGACTCACCTTTGTAGTCAGTCATTTACGCTGTACATTTTAGCAGAAAATAAATTACGCTGAGCAGCAGGAGGTCCTGTGTGCTTCATGAGCTGTCAGGTTCCCACAGAACGCAGGGACGCTGAGCGATGAATGCGTGTGAGAGGTGGAGAATGCTGCTGTGTGAGGAGATCCACCTTTGTCATTGATGACTGCCCCACGTTCTCCTGCGAGTGCTGAAAGCTTTGCCGTTCTGTGGTGTTTAAAAGTGTGTGTGTGTGTGTGTGTGTGTGTGTATAGAGTTTATTTTCTTTATGTATAGATGTACACACACAAAGGTTCACGTACATATACAAAATTTATTATAAAACGATTGATATGCCATACTCAGTGCAAAAAGTCCAACCAGCTTGTACATATGTGCAATATGCCCGTTAGCGTTTAGAGCCACCCTACCTCCTCTCCCAAGTGACCATATTAAACGCACTCTGTATATAAATATATGAATTCTTGCATATTGCATATTTTGCTAACATTTGTTAGTATGGAAATTTCCAATCACCTTTGTGCATTTATTGCAAATGCTTAAGATGGCTGTCATTGGAGGGTCACTGTGCAGTATTTATTTTAAAATGAGACATTTTCAGACAATTTAGATGAAATTTGAGATTCCTGAGATCACTATTGTATTACTGAATTTTTATTTGGATTGGTTTTTCAGCATGGTAAACTCAGATACTGTGTGCCACACAACCATCCGTTTAATTTGAGATACATAAAAATAGAATATTCTAATATAAGAGTGTAGCTACCGAAAGAAGCTAAAATAAAAATTTAAAGGTGCAGCACTATTTCACATTAGCATGGAAAGTGTAAATAAAAAGGCAACAATAAAAATGTAGGGCTAGAATTATGGTGCTGAAATGTCAATAACATTGAGAAAAGTTATGATTAAGAATTATAATGTTAATTACCTATGATTTTATAGCTCAAGTGTTCAACCTTGAGTTTCATAAGGTAGCGGTAGAACCACCTTTAATAGTTTAACTTGGAATTACGATGATCTTTCATAGAAAGAACAAATGGCAAAGGCAAATTCAGGTGTGTAACAATAGAAGGACAAAAATGATTGAGTTGTTACTAGGATTAGGAAAATCATATAGCTGGCTTTAGGTACAAAGGTATGTGGAAGATTTCAAGGTGTTTTCTACATTTGTAGATCAGCAATCAAGTGGACTTTCATCCTTTCAGTATCTTAAGGACACTTAAAATGTGATGTATCCACAGTTGCCTGGTGTTATGTTGGCTTGCTTTGGGTCTCGGCCTGGTCTTAAGTTTAATTGATTTAGCTGTTCCCCTCATTCTTGTCTTCAGACCGCTCGTGTTGTTCATGCCTCTGTTTCTGGAGTTGGATATCCAGCTCTCGGAGCTGCTTCAGGAAGCCACGGTTGGGTAGGATGCACCGCCATTCCTTCACATGGACTATGGCGTCCACTACTGTCATGTTCTCATAAATCATGAGGTATGCCAAAAATAGTGTGGCTGAACGGCTTCTGCCCATGACACAGTGCACCAGCAGTTTACCTGGGTCATTGGGAACACAACACATCAAGTCTTCAACAGGATTCCTTCAGTCTGTGTTACAATTTACAGACCAGCTGTGGACTTTACCTTGTAATCTTTACCTACAGCCAAGCATGCAGCTTGTTTTATTTAAAGCCAGAAGATATAAAATATGTGAACACCATTACTGGCCAAGAAACAGTTTTTTGGCTGTAATGATTCTTTTCTGCATTCCACTTACTTTGTGCGTTGCTAAGCACTCGTTTGATAAACCTGGCAGCAGGATAAAAGTACTGGCTGATGTTGAAAGTGGGAATGTCTTCAGCGTCTACACCATAGTACTCCATGTTCATATCTTCATAGTAGCTTGGGCCTGTGGCGACATTGTTCCATTTACCCTCTGCAGCATTCAGGATGTGTGTAATGCCCATTTTTTCCAAGTTATGGCGCTCCAATGCTGTCTTCCTGCAGTACAGGTGAACCCATTCAATTCATAATTCAACCAAATCATTCCCAGCATTGGGGGTCAAAGGGGTCAGTTTCCCAATGCATTATTTCAATGTACCGAATTTATACTTATTTGTAATAGATGAATAATTTAAGGTGGTGGTAATTTTAACAAAACTAAGCAAATTCAAAATGTAATTGCCACAAACTAACAGATTTTTCAGTAAACAAACACTTTACAGGGAAAAGGTTTTCTGACCAATAAAAGTCCTTCTATGCAGATTTCATGTATTGTCAAGCACTGATATAACAGTTTGTCTACTAACTGCAACAGTCAGTTTTGTTTTGAAAAGGACTATCATTAAAAATGCTATGTTATGCTGTTTGTGGGGAAATAGCTGAGCATTCCAGTGAGCACAACATTCTCTCTCTCTCTCTCTCTCAGCACAACAGCACACTGACACACACATAAAGCACAATAATAATGTGTTTTTATGGCACTGGATTCTGCTGGTCAGCCAGAATGGAGTCATCACACACATGATAAATGTACAGTACCACAAACAACATTCAGTAGAATTTAACTCAGAATTTCATCACTTTCACATCGGGAGCCTCACCAGCATCATATGACAATTGTTTCTTGACTACCAGCACAGAAGTATGCTTAATTCTCAAGAGCCTTTAGCTGTCTGTGTGTTAGGGTGAATATTAACCCACCACCCCCTCCTCAATTTTAATCTGGTGTTGGATCTGACCTATGTTTAATGTTGAATTACTTTGCCCTGAAGTACTTGGTAACAGGTAAGCAAAACTTATTTTTTCCTAAACCTCATATCAGTTAATGTCATATCAGATTTGAGTTCTTGTGATCAGACAAACCTGAGCGAAAATCTAACATCAACTGCAGTGAGTATGGTTTCACTGCAAGTTAATCGGTGTGACTCCTATAACTGTACTGCGGTCGTACTTACTCATCTCCAATGAAGACATTGGGCCAGACCTCATTGACGTGTGTATAACTTGCTCCTGAGCCGCTCCAGAAGAGCCTCTCCAGGTCAAAGACTCCAGGCGTGCTGTAGCTGCTGTCAGGATGGACCTTCACGGGAGCATTAGCGTTTACCATCCTGGCAGTCCTGGCTCTGCTGGATGTCATGATCTCCACAGTGGCTGTCTCTTAGAGTGCTCCTGAAATGGTCCCCTATGTAAAAGACGGAAAGAAAAAGGGAAAAACAAATCTCTTCCAAATCCCCATCTTAAAATACAGTAGCACCCCTGTATCCACTGATCTAGTATCTGCTGATCCACTTCACTGTTATTAACAGTGGGGAAAAAAAAAAAAAAAATATATATATATATATATATATATATAAATAAAAAACAAAAATACATGGTTTACAACTTTTAAACCATATTCCAATCAAGTGCGCCAAGCGCAGCCATGATGCAAAAAGAGCATGCCAAGCAGCACCAATACTGATTCATCTCCTTTGTTTTGGTAATGGTGGAATCCAATGGGGACTGCATAGTGCTTGTGGGAAACTGTAGTATGGAGTAGACAATAATGAGTGGGAATTTTGGTAGTTAAAAGTGGTAGTTGTATTCACAAGTGAGTAATTACAACCCAACAACACGTCTTCCAGGAAGTCGCGTTTATATATTTTTTTTAATTCCTTAACCAGAAACTTCCTGTCAACGTCTTGCTCTTCATTGGTTCTTCAGCCCAGTGACTGGCATTCCTGAAGATTAGCGGGCGTTCTACAACTTGGAGTCAGCCCGCGACAGTTCAAAGAGTCGAACAGACACAGAAACATAAAGCAAATATGGCTGGGAACGAAACAAAGGGTTATATAACGTGTCTGCTATTATCCGCTGTTCCAGCAAACCATGGTAGAGTTTAAAACACCACATCCATGGATACCGGGGTACAACTTTATATATGTTTTATGTATATGAGCTATTTAACATCTTCAATGTTTATTTTTACCATAAACAAACTCCAAACCTTTGTGAAGTTATTAGTGGGCATCTGTATTGAGTTGTTGTGTATCCCTATGCAAGCATGTACACATGCATGCTATGGTTAATACGAATGGGAGCCAGAGAGGTATCATGTTTTTGGACTTTGGTGTCTTTGTAGATACTTTGGATTAATAATTTTACATTGAAAATTTTGAATAATTCACTCAGCGGCTGCATTATTACTACTCTCTTCAAACCCTGAATGATTTTTCTTGCTGAATGTAAAGTATAAATGTAGAAAGCAATGCTAAAGCTAAGCTTTACGTGGTTAAGACTGGCCAAAGCACATTTTAAAGCATTTTATTCAACAAAAAGTTTGTCAGTTACTTACCAAATGGTTCAAAATGGATTTGGTGGACAAAATCTTCTCTTTGTCTGTGTTAGAACACTGGAGAGGAGCTTACCAGTGACAGAGCCTGTCACGATATTTTTATCTACAGACCTTTAACCATGTGCCCCTACCCCACCCCAGCTGTTCATAAACATATGGGCCACAACTTGAGCCTTAGTTTGGTTGCCATGTTACAAGGATATTTTCTCATTGAAGTCAGCGTCCTTCCAGAGAATGTTAGAGCCATATATGCATTCTATGACACATAAAAAGGGTTTATGCCCTCTGGGATGCACCACATCGTATAACCTTGGGGGTGAGACGTGAGTTAATGAGTACCACTAAACGTCTGTCACTGTGTGTCTTCCTCACTGGACAACCACGTGTCTCTGCCCAGTTTACACAGTGTTGATCGAACTGCCGCAGGGGCACTGCCATGTGACAGTTGTGTCAGATGCTGCTGCCATTCAGCCATCTACCCAGAAGTGCCATCCTGGTGAGGCCCAGCTTAAGTGTTAAAAGTGCCCATGCCAAGCTTCCATCCTCAGGGAGGTTCATCAAAGATGAAAAACATTTGATCAGAGATAATCTTGGAACTGTTGCCCTAGTCACAAGTACTCCATTTAACCAGTTGTCTTGGAATTACTTATTCACTCTCACACTAAAATAATTAAATGTGAGTTTTTTTCTACATGTGAAAGTCTCATGTTTCAAGAATTGACCATGTTAATTGTGGGGATTATGTGATGTGAATTTCTGTTGGTAGAAGTAGCAATAAATTTTATCCAGGCCCATATGTTAGCAAATGGACCACTTGGAAAAAGTGCCACACATTTCCTTTGTAAATTAGATACAGTCTGATAAGTCTAAAGATTGTTTAGACATTTGCAGAACAAGGAACTTACAGACTGTGAGCTTTTTTAGCTTCTGAAGTTTTCACACTGTGAAGTCATTTTACACACTGTAAAGCTGATTATGCACCGTAAAATTGTTAAAACCCCGTGAAGTCGTTAACATGCTGTGAAGATGAATACACAGTATGGACTTCATGACTGTAAAGTTTACAGTTTGTAGGCATCCTTCTGTTCCCTTCTCTCCTGAGTTAGCAACATGTCAAGGTTCCTCAGCTGCTCCAGGAAGCCACTGTTGGGACATATGTGTCTGTGCTGCCGGACGGCCTCGATGGCGTCCACCAGGGGGAGCCGCTCACAGATCATCAGGTAGGCCAACACCAGGGCAGCTGAGCGGCTCACCCCCATCGCACAGTGGACCAACACTTTACCTGTATAAAAAAGAGCCCAAAGAATAAACTTTATGCTCGGCGTTTACAGATGTTTTACATTGCCAACATTATTTTCGGAGGTATGTATATTTTTCCGTCCTGAGAAATGTGCTTTTCAGCTTGGGGTCAAACACACTGTACAGCACACCGATGACCTTTAATGGAGTGTTTTTCAGCCCAATGGCACTTAAACACAAGAAAGTAAAGCTGATGTCGAGCGTAGACACTTGCCTTTCTGAGAAAGTGCTTCTTGTATGAATTTTGCAGTTGAGTAGAAGAATGGGGTGAGGTCAAATTCCGGATGGTCTGCAGCCTCCACCCCATGATAATTTATGGGTATGTTGCCATAGAAACTTGCTCCTGTGTGAATACGTCGAGGCCCGTGTGCAGCGTTCACTATGTGGGTGATTCCCAGATTACCCAGAGCAGCCTTATCTCGTGCTGTTGATCTAAAACATTTATTTAGTGTAAGCAAATAGCACCACAATAACTGGCACTACCAGTGATAAATAACAAGTGAGCTACAGCAGCTGGAATGATCTAGGTTCTCTTAATTTCCACACATTTTAAACCTTATATCTGCAGGTGCACCTTGAGCAGTAATTGTCTATCAGAATATGCTACTTTAATATGAAATATAATATCAAATCGTCATGGCACTTGCTCATTGAAAATGTGCAGGTTTGGCCACAGGTCACATTACTCACTCATTGCCAATGTACAAGTTTGGCCAGACTTGGTCCACAGGGCCAGTAGGCTGCCTGTTGGTCCACAGTATGCGTTTTAGATCTGAAATGGACGGTGTCTCCTGGCCTTCCTGCATGTTGATGTCCTTGTACTTTTGGCTCTGAGGTGCTCTAGGAGAGAAGAGGATTTGGGAAGCTGTTAGCACTTCACTGTTTTACTGTTCAAGCTTCTGTCTGCCAAAAAGGAAAAACCCAGCTGCACTGACTTTTTCCAAGGTATGCATGTTTAAGAGGCAGGAAACCATGACCTCTATGTTTATTTTACTTGCAGCTTAATTTCACAAGGAAATTTGATAAGATTTAAACTGTTTACCAGTTTATTAGATGTCTACATAGTGTAAGGAAGCAAGACCAGATAGTATGAGAGGTAGTGGAAGAGCCTAT
Source organism: Chitala chitala (assembly GCA_025773905.1). Lineage (NCBI taxonomy): Eukaryota > Metazoa > Chordata > Actinopteri > Osteoglossiformes > Notopteridae > Chitala > Chitala chitala. The sequence continues at coordinate 2,935,866 of JABJVR010000036.1, forward strand.
GTCAGCACACTCCTAATATATTTTATGTAAGTCATTTACCGAACACATGTTCTCAGCTGCGGTTGCATTAACCTCTTGGGATACGTCCTGGGCTATGTCCTGTAAGGCAAATTTTTTCTTTTGTTCTGTTTTAAAATAATATTTCTTACCACACATAGACACGTAGGGAATACCTGAATTCTTGGAGTCACAAAGGTTAAGAACTAGTGATTAAACTGTAAAGCATCCAGAAAAACTGAACTCACGTGTGAGTCCGTATGTCCTTCATGGTACATTTCTGGATATGGGGCAGCCTCAAATGCAATATGTAGTCTGATTGTATATTGAATGCTGTGTTTTAGATATTTGACTGCTTATCAATTTGTCAGAATTTCAGTGTTTAAAATTTGTAGCATATGGAACCTTCCAGACATTGCAAATACAGCAGAAGCCATTTCAGAATTTGAAGTACTGTCTTTCATTAGGATTGGTTTTTATTCACAGTAATATCAGATTGTAATTAAAGCAAAAACATGCTGTTTAAATACAGTTTTTGTGGATGCTTGAATCACACTGGGTAATTTCACAGGCTTCTGTGACTACATTAATAAAATGATTATAGTGTCTGATGATACATGAAACCAAGGAGAACCACATTTGGGCCTCATGCTTAAAACTTTGAGGAGTTTTTAAATTAAAATTTACATACGTTTTTTGAAAAAACAAATTACTTGATGTATTATGTACCTGCAGCTATACTATCAGATACAAAGTGATTTAAGTCATGTTACGCTGGTTTCTAAATTTAATGTGTTAGTTTGTTTACAAGAATGTAGATTTTAGTAGTTTCTCACTGGTGAGTCTAATAGCAGACAAAACAAACAAAAATAACTGATAATTTATATTTCAAAGGTGCAGTACTACATGGTATGACTGTAGCAGAAGTGAGAATTCAGAAATAAGTAACAGGGAAAACAACAAAACTGTATTTGTCATTCATAATGAACAAGGATAGGATTCTGCCTGGATGCCAGTTACCTTTGATATTATAACTTATTATAACTCATAGGCATTCTACATTAATCTTCACTGACAAACTGAGTGGATTGCACATTTTTTAAACACTGATCTGTGAACAGATAATTGCATATGCACTATACACAAGGCACCAAGTGTGCTTGTTGTGTTTGATGGCACTGCCTACCTATACTGAAAAACCCTGTCTGAACCTAAGGATGAGTGACTGATGCCTTTTTGAGAGCGGAATATTTAACATAGAAGTTGTTTTTCTTCTGGTTTTTGTTTCTCTGCATATCTAGGTGAAGGACGACCTGGTGCTGGCTGAGGTTCTGGACCTTGAAGGAGGAATTTGTTATGACCTTGTACACTGCATGTGTTTCTCAGCATTGTTTCACTCTCCTGCTGGACATACCTGCCCCTCTGCCTAAGTAGGTACTCAATTCCTTCATACTTAATTTGCACTGCACCAGGCACCTGCATGTCTGCTGAAAATGCATGAGAAGTGAATGCCTTATATTTCAGCCTCTCTAACAAATTACTAATAATTAGTTGATATTTTAACTGGCTGTTTTTGCCACAACTGTGCACATTAAAATGTTAGACAGATATAAAGGACCAAACATTTAAGTTAAATGGAAAATACAAAGTTCTCTGTCTTTTGAAACAAAAATTCTAAATGGAGATAAGGGGACAATGTACACAGCTGGCTTCACATATTTCAAAATGCACAGGCAACATACTTCAGTTTACCCACGTGCCTTAAGACATATTTAGCTTTATCTACTGTTGGATTTATGTTTTATTTTAATTGGTTTTATAGAAACCAGACAGATCATTCTGTTCACACCTGCAAGTGCTGTATCGCATAAGAAATAAAAGAAGGCTGCAGACTGAAATCCAAGAAGAGAAGCTACAATTATATTAACAAAAATATCTAGTCAAATAAGAGTGTTTGCAGCCTCCTCCTGAACCAGTCAAAGCCGTTATATTGGGGGATACAACAAGAACAACAGATTTTTGGGAAAAAATGTTAAAAATGTTGAATTAGATAATTTAACAGAAACATCAAAATAAGGGTTTACATGCTGACTGCTGTTATTTTACACAGCTGCCAGTCCCTTTTACAGAAAGTGGCAGCTTCCAACATTTATAGTTTGAGGATTACAACTTCAGATACATGGACTGTGAACTTTACAGCTTTAGGAATTCAAAGACTGTGACATTTATAGCATCAGTTATTTACAATTTCAACAGTGTTCAGATTGTGAAGATTTTTTCTATGAAATTGTGCAGTTTGTATGGTTTATGGGTGGTGGAGTTTACAGTCTGTTACGTAATTTACACTCTGTGAAGTTTTCAGCTTTGTAAGTTTAAGGATGGTGAAATCATCTACAGCCTATGAAGTTTTTTACACGCTGTGAAGCCATTTACAGCCTGTGAAGTTTTTCACATGCTGTGAAGCCGTTTACAGACTGTGGAGTTTATGAACTGTGTAGTTTGCAGAATAAAGCTGTTCACAGACTGTTAAGTTTACAGTTTGTAAGCGTACTCCCGTTCCTTTCTCTCCTGGGTTAGGGCCATGTCGAGCTTCCTGAGCTGCTCCAGGAAGCCTCTGTTGGGGCATATGTCTCTGTGCTGCCGGACGGCCTCGATGGCATCCACCAGGGGGAGCCGCTCACAGATCATCAGGTAGGCCAACACCAGGGCAGCTGAGCGGCTCACCCCCATCGCACAGTGGACCAACACTTTACCTGCCAAATACAATGAAAACAAAGGCTATGAGTGTAATCATGGCTGTTGCCTGGCAACAGAGGCAATGCAGATTACCCTTAAATTGTCGGTAACATAACTCAATATCATCAGGAATTATGATATTTACGACATTCACCTATAGTGAAAAGTTATTTGCCCTGTGGGATCCTCAGTAGTGGCAGTTACATGTACGACTGATAGTGTGACAGCTCTGTGTTTGCATAAAAGGATCGGTCCGGCCACGATATGCTTACCATACTGAGAAAGAGCCGCCCGTATGAACTTTGCTGTTGGATAGAAGAACTGGCTGAGGTCAAAGTCTTCAGCATCGTCTGCCTCCACTCCGTAGTAGTGAATGGGGAGGTCTCTGTAGAAGCGGGCTCCTGTGTTGATGTGCAGAGGCCCGTGGGCAGCGTTCACTATGTGTGTGATTCCCATGCTGCACAGGGTCGCCTTGTCACGAGCCGCTGCCCTGAAACATTCAACAAAACAAAAAGCTGTACATGGTCAGTGTTCAAAATCAAAATTCACCTGCAGTTATACGCTGCCAAACCAATGAATTAAATACTTGTGCATTTGCCTCATATATATATATATACACTACCTCTAGTTCAACTTAACATCCATTTGTCTAAATGACAAAGCTACTGATAATTAGCGTAATATTTTAAGAGCATTGAGCATGTACAGGTAAAGCATTTAACTGTGGCTGTGGGTTATGACATATGAAATGATGAACATGCAGTCCTACATAACGACTTTGCTGGCAATGTTTATTTTACATGCTACCCACACAGTATCGCCCTGTTTGGCAGTTTGTCACACAATTTATTACTGCGGTTTCACCTACGAATTTCCAATGTACACCCCTAGCCACACTCGGTTTATATTCCCTGTGGAACGGCCATCCTTCCAAAGGATGTGCTGCAGATCTGAAACAGGTGGTGTCTGATACTCTCCAGAAGAGCCTCTGTCCTTGAGGGCCATCCTGTGGACAATAAGATTGAATTTTGGGGTTTTCTCATGACTGCCGCCAGCAATAATTGGGTGGTAATGTTCATCCATGTGTCACTTCAGTATGGGAGTCGGGCCAAGTTCTGCACAGGCTGCATTGTGTTCAGTAAGGACTATACTACAATGTTGCAGTGTGTGGGTGTCAGTTTGGTCTGGCTGATTCTGTGGATATCAGTTCTCATTATGGTACTACAGTCTGACTGCTCGTGTTCTCTATATATATTTATATATATTTTTGCCTTTGATTATTTATGAAGTTATAAGTGATTAATTAATTAGGATTTTTATGTGAGATTAATTTTTCAATATCTGGACTGAAATTGAAATCGACATTCTATTTATATTTAGAATATATGACTAACACTTTAAAAATCATTAAATCATGTTCCCGTTACAGTTACTTTTGATGTGGCATTCACAATCAGTTAACATCAAAGACTTCAGCTTCTTATTGTGAGCAATTTAATCCAGTTTAAATTGTGCAAATTTGTTGTTAAGAGCTCAGATACAACAGCTGTATTAATAACTGTTTTTAAAGTGAACTGATGTAAAACAGATGCAGAAAACAAATTGGAATCAATATCTTTTCCAAAGCAAATTAAAAGAGCTCTGCTTGATTGTGTGTTTAAATTACAATTTTCATCTACTTATACAATATTAACATGTTAAATTACTCATTATTGGATTCCTTAAAAAGAAAATAAGGTTGTTTGGAATTTGTTTATATCCAGGCATTTGGTAGCTCTAGAGATAGTATCGCCAAGATGACATCTGCTGGCGCGTTTCACTAACATCGATCTAAGCTCAAGAATGCTTTTATAGTCAAATAACCGAAAGGAAAAAAACGAACACTTTCAGGATTTTATTTCAGATGCCAGGCCTATCGTGTTGTCTAGTCTAACTTAGTAAACATCCCTGTTTATGACATTTATGTTGTAATTCCAGTAAAGCCAGGCTGTGCGCTCCCAGGAGGCAGCTAAGTGGGCTGCAGAAGTGTGTGTATCTCAGCAGCATTAAACTGTTCCAGTGGCTGACATGCGGTTGAAAACAAACCTCTCGGTTTCTCCTGCAGCTTTGTTCGTGAGACTGTCAGTTGGCTCTTCCTGTCTCCTTAAAATGTCCTTTTCCGCCTCCTCCTGTCCATGCGGCTGTTCAGCCGTCTTCCACCACACAGGGACAAGGCGGACTGCTTCCCCTTTTAATATGTGTGTGTGTGTGTAATTATACACCCTCTCCAGCACTCTGAGCTATGACCAGGCTGGTGACAGTAAGGTGGGGCTTTTTCACCCATGACCACAGCACAGCACCCCATGAAGACACGTCAGAGCTCAAAGACGTGCTGCCAGCTTAACTGTGCCACGTCTAACTTTACACACACTACACTGAACATAATCACTGTTTTTAATGGCTCGCTCAAAGAGTTAATCAGGCAAGAGATGAATTTTCCTCAGCAAGGTCTCCTCATATAGTACAGCTACTGTTCTCAAACACTTTTACATTTATTCATTTAGCAGATGCTTTTATCCAAAGTGACTTACAAAATTTCATATACGTATTATAATGAGCTAGTGCTGGGTGTTTTGTTCAAGGAAACACCTGGTGGCTGGGCTGGGATTCAAACCGGGAGACTTCTGCATCCTAGCCTGAAGTTGTACTCACTGAGCCACCAGGCCACCTTTTCTGAGTCATGCTACACAGCGTTCAACCTGGCTTTCTGACTTCTTGCTGTCACCTGAAGCCACAGGAGACATGGGTTTAGCACATATTGGATGAGGGTGATGAATCACACTCCCAGTAGGTGAATTGTACCTGTTCCTATTGTTGCCTAGTAATAAAACACTCTGTGGTTCAACCCCTCATATTACCACAAAAAAGAGGTCCACAAAAACAAATATACTACACAAAGGGTGGTACAAAAAGAAGTAACTGACCACTCTGCTGAGCAACAAAAGGAGATGGAGAGTGGTAATCCTTCAAGAGAAACGATTTACTCTCCATCAAGGTGGCTCTGTCAAATAGCATGAAGCTTCACAGAATAAAAAACAGTGAATGTGAAAACAAATATTTACCAGTCACAACAGTGGCCAGCAAATTTTCAGTCATAGTCATATTGGAATTTACTGTTGAGAACAGAAATGTCCTCGACAGCCGAGAGAGCGAGAGACACTTAGCAGTGTGCGGGTGGACAGGAATAGGCAGATTCTCAGATACTTGCTGTTCTTTTGAGTTTTCCTTCCAATTACAGTATAAAAATAGCAGTGATATATAAAGGCTATTCTTGAGGCAGTCCGTCTGGCTGTGAGTGTGTTTCTGCTCTTGGGTACGCTCTGCTCTCGCTCCACACTCGCAGCTGGACAGAAAGGACCTCGACATGCTGTGCTCCTACATGCTGATCACGTTTTTATGGGATAGAAATGAGCAGGTGATTATCTGGCTGTAAAATGGACAGTTTTATTAAGCTGTCCACCATTAGTGATAAGAATCACAGCCCAGACATGACAGTCTGGTGAACACTGACATGATGCTGCGTGCCTCTGGTCCAGCTGCCCGCATCCCCAGGCCTTTTGTGACCCAAATTCTGAACAATAACTGTAACCACATATTTATACTGGTGATGGCAGCAAACTGAGTTGGGAGGGGGGCTTTCAGAAAAAATATCCATTGACCTATTTTATATTGTTTTATGAAAATTTACTTATACTAATGCTGTAATAATTTTGACATAATTTTTCAATGTTCCCAAAGAGATATTTTATCTCTAAAGCTCAGTATATAATAGTTTACCATTAAATGTTAATCATTAAATGTTAATCATTAATTTGTACCACAAGATGGCAGTATGCTGAATCAAAAACTATTTTGCTATGGTAAATTTGATGTATTTATTTATATGATAAAATATGAGTATCTGGTAGAGTAGCCCCACACAAATATGTACAGTTACATATTGGATGGTAAATCTTATATGAAAGCATAAGTCCCTATTGTTAATTGAAATGTGAATAATATATCGAAATGAATGTGCCAGTATTAATGTGTCAAAAAAGCATGAAAACATTTGGTTCAATTTTTCCTATTGCACACCATTATGACGTTTTACTGTTAAAACGTCCTTTATAAAAGTGGACACAAAATTCGTTTTCTCTTCAAGTGACTGTCCAGATCTAAGAGCTGCCCAAGGAAATTTCTGTTGGGGTAAATGGCTCTTTTCTGAATGACTGATTTAATGGCATCTTGAAGGTTAAGATGTTGGTACAGCATGAGGTACGCAAGAACCAATGTTGCTGATCTACTCATTCCCATGATGCAATGCACCAGCACCTTTCCTGAAAATACAAAAGTAAGTTTGAACAATCACAGGACTTAGACCCAATATTTTACATGTATAATTAATGGATAACAATATTAAATCAACTCTCCACAAGTTATAAGCTGTTTTGTATACGTTTTATGGAGGTGATGCTTACCTGAAACAACATTAACCAAAGTCAAACCTAGCCCAAATGGAGAGAATTCAAATACCTGATCTTGATTATCTTCAGGTCATATGTTTCTGACCATTGAACTTTGCATTTAAAGTTCAGAGTCTACCTGGGTGAAGTAGAGGAAGCCTCTTACCATCTTTCCTCTTCAAAGCTTTGTGGATAAACTGTGCTGCAGGTCTGAAGTACACACTCAGGTCAAAGTGGGGGGAGTCATCGGCAGGAACACCCCAGTACACAAATGCGTTTCCATAGTAGCCCTGCTCCCCTATGCTGCCCTGCCTGGAGTGGGCAGCGTTTATTATGTGAGTAATTCCCAGTTTCTGCAAGTCATTTTTGTTCTGTCCTATTGCCCTATAGTGACAAAAATTAAAATACAATTGTTAAATACAAAGTTAAGTTTTATTAGACAAGACAATCGTCGTAATGTATTAAAATGAAAAAGCACAATGCTTAAATTTTATCGGGTAGTAGAGATGCTCAGATCAGGGTTTTAAGGATAATGATCATGAACTCATGTCAATAGAATCGTATGACACCAATGACCAAACTAATTAATTATTATTATTGTTATTAATTTATTTTCTGAAACTCATTATATGGTATTATACTCCTACTTAATTAGTCTCGTGGCTCGCAACTCTTCACGAACATTCTCGGTTAAACGTGAAAATAACACAAATATCTTTATTACTTTCAAAAAACAAAAATTCAGTAAGGATACTGCAAGTACTGTAACTTTTTGTTGATGTGTCTATGGTAAAGTTTGCATGATTAAACTTAACAATGTAAATAGAAAGACGTAAATTATTATAATGGTTGTATTTTTTGTTAAATTTTGAAATAACCATGTAAGAGTGTGTTTTCACACCAAAGTACATAAAGCAAACATTCGAGAAAAACAACTGACGTTTTGTGGAGGAAAATGAATTGTTAAATATCTAGTTGTAACTGGCAAAATCTGTTTTCAATATCGGTGAAATTGCGGAGTAGCACTTGGTGTGTGATGAAGATGGGCCGATGTCAAACGGTGACGCATCCCTGTCAGTTACAGTACTTTGTTCTACACCACGTGTGTTATTGTGCGTACGACAACATTGCGTAAATGTTTTATATACCATATCCGGGTACTGTACCTGCAAAAACTTACTGGTCTCATAACTATATGAAAATTGCTTAAGATTTATAATTAACTGACCCACAAAGCAATTTTAGTTGTATTTTGAAACTGTAAATATATCCAAGACAAAACAATACAGCAACATTTATAAACAAATCAGTCGCTTTAAAAAGTAATTTACTTACACATTTCCTATAAAGACATTTGGATAAACCTCATCTACAGGAGTCAGATCAAGTTTGCAAGTATCCAGAATATTTTCCAGTTCTTTGATAGCGGAATATCCGTGCTGAACGTCTGTTTTGGCTGTCATATTTACAGTAGTATAGGAGTAAAATAATAAATAAGCAAGCAAGCAAACACAAGTAAGTGTTATTTTGTCAAAATGGCTTTCCTTTCTTTTGCGTAGCCTGCCATGATCCATTTCAACAGGTGCTGACTTAACCGCGCCCGATTTAGCTCCTTCATTGCAACATTCTCCTGTGGGAGACTGCAGAGTGGCACAGGAAACTCGGACCCTCATCAGGCTTGTTACTTTTTAGCGTGCTTCAGCTCTCCTATATATATATATATATATATATATATATATATATATATATATCACAAACTGTCATTATAATTTATACTTCTATTGGACCAAAAAATTTCTTTACGTTTGGTTTGCTCTGCAA
>JABJVR010000036.1:2945003-2964782 GCA_025773905.1 Chitala chitala
TGGGGTTTATAAAAATAAAAATGTTTGCAATTAATTTTTTTAAAAAAAATATTTAACCAGTATATAAATTGGTAAAAAAAATTTGCTTGTTTTTTTTTTTTTTTTTTTTTTTTTGCAGTTAAAATGTCAAACTCGACTCGATTCCACCTTCCAAGCTTTTTAATGCTCATAAAATTGCTAATTACAAACAACGCCTTCTTTAATTATCTGCTAGTGGAATTATTTTCTGGTAGAATTATTTATTTTATTTTAACAGGGTAATTTTGTTTTTGTGCTATACAAGTTACATTAAGTGCCATGCACACACAAAATACACAAAAAGAATGGGATACTTAAATTGGCATAATTTTTAGTTACCGTGTTTGTGTTACACATTCCCATGCAAATTACTCATGCGAATACTTCTGAAAATTGAAGAATTTTAAAGAATTTTTCATATGATTAATTACCTGTTGTGTTTTTTTTATTTGGTAAAGAACTGCTCCGATTGCAGCACTGTATGGTTCACTGACTTTTAAGCCTTGATAGTTACTTTTCCATAGTCTGAGAACTGTCAGCGGGGAAGAGTTTTATTCAAGTGGGGGCAGTTGAGCCAGGAGCAGGAAAAACACGCCACAAGACTGTGACGGTGCCACGCAGGGAGCGCAGCCCCTGGCCGCAAACTCATCCTTGCCCTGCTCATTCTGCACCAAGAGCTCCGCTGGCAGGCTGTTTGCGTTCGTTTCTTGTTAACGGCGGATTGCTCTCGGTGCGGCGCTCGCAGTTCCTTGCCGCGGATGATGGCCGCCTTTCCTGGGTCAAGGTTAATCGCGTTCCTCCGACACGAACACGACGTGCGTACGCCTGCTGGCGGACGTACGGTGGAACGCAGGCGATGAGCGGTGGGTCGGAGCGGGAAAGTCACGTGTTTGTAGTGTTGGTTTTACTCGGTTTTATACCTTTGCTTATATAGGAAGTGCAACCTGGGTTTGTACTCAGAGTGTAGCCGAAGAACCACAGTGCATTTCATATTACATAAGCTCCTGGTTTTAAGCAAGAAATATGTCTCATCTTTCTTTATGCCTCTAAATTCTGTTACTCAGTGGTGTACTCTGAGATGCGTTTCATTCTTCCCTTGGGTACTTAAGAGACTCCTTAACACCATTTGACAGTCAAATGCTTTGAAATGCACAGATTGTCCCGACTCAGCCCTGCACATTCTGCACATCCCTCTATTATCATATCAACTGATGCAGCTTGTATGAGACAAAGCAGGGTTATGGGAACCGCCCGGATCACCATGAGCTGTTAAACATTAAAGCCACTGACACTTACAAATGCAGGCTGGCCTACCTGCTTTCTGCTGTTTGTTTAGCTTTGTCATTTGATTAAGCTCTTCCCCTCAGCAAAGCTTAAATTTTTTTTTTTTATTATTCCTTAAAGCTTTTTTTTAACATTAGTTGTGTGTGTGTACGTGTGTGCAAGCATATGGCCACGAGCCATTTGTTTGTCTCGCGTGCCCATTTGTGTGTGTTTATGTGTGTTTGCGTGTGTGTGTGTGTGTGTACGTGTTTGTGTGCATGTGCGTGTGTGTGCGCATGTGTGTTCGATATTTCACGACAATTTAAGGAGTGCGCCACTAAAGCGTGCAATGGTTGAAAAACGTATTGCGGTTTTCTGTTTTGTGCCACAGCTCTGTGAGCTGTGCAGATTGTGGCAGGGTGGCACGGTGCACGTACGTGTCCGTAAAAACGGGGCATGCAGGGGCTGTGCGGTGTTCCGCTGGCCCCCGCCGGCTGGTTTGTAACGACTCGCCGAGGGCCGGTCACCCGGGGCTGGCTGCGAGAGGCCAGCCGCGCATCTCATTATACCTCACTTCCTCTGGCTCTTTAAAGCCCAGCTGAGCTCTCTGCGGTCTGCCAACGTTGGACCTGCAATTACGCTGCCATGGTTTCCGACGGCACCGCAAGCCCACGCTCCTCCCAAGAATGGAGTGGGGGGGCGGAGGGGGGCGTTTTATTGTTGCAAAGAGCGACACGGTGCACTACGCATGCATGTGTGTGCGCGGGTCAGCGTAATGTATACCTGCGGTATAGCTGACGCTGGTAAGCCGGTCTTTTTCACAGCAGTAAAATGTTATATAGGTTATATTCAGTGGATAAGTACATAAGCACTGAAAATCCCAAGTGGTCCACCATCTCCCCCTCACCCCCGGTACAGGTCATGCACTGTAGTTCACATGGCAGTTAGATTGCTAGGTACCCCTGGCTGAGAAATGCGACACTCCTACACTGCAGCATTTGCTGTCCTGTGCTCAGCTGCCCGACAAGCAGTGTGGCGGAGCTGCGGGGGTGACAAGGGCGTGCACGGAGGGGAACAGACGTAATCTGTCCTGGGTGATCCCAGAACCTACATGAGGGTGTTTCCTTGATGAACAGAGGAGACTGGACGAAAAGGGTCAGCATCTCCCGTCTTCAGATTCAGTTGCAGAATTAGTGGTCTGATCCAAGTCTAGGTGAAAAAGCCGAGGTTTAGACTTTCATTGGATTGCTGATTCTGCAATGATAGCAGTCCGTTTAGATAGGTCATCATGAATTAGTTCAATGGACCCCTCCCTGTGTCCCACGACCCTGAATTGGATGGATGGATGGATCCCTTTCACTGGTTTTACTAATGTCAGTTATAATTGAGTTATTTGTTACATGTTTCATCCAGGAATAGCAAGAAAAGTGTTACTTATGTGTTTCTGCATTCATTGATATGGTTTGGACTCCTGTTTGTTTAAAAGCTACATTACTATTGAACCTGAACTGTGCCTGCACAATATTTTGAGTATTAATGCATTTTAAGCCGTATGTAAGACCATTGTAATGGGATGTTTATTACAGTGGCTAGTTATTAGTAAAATAGAGCCAGTCGGTTAAAAGCATTTCTTAAATTGCCGCCCAATTCATAATTTCAGCCTCTAACTGCAAAATAATTGACAAACTAAGAATTGCACTTAACATAAATTACATCTAAGATTTGCTATTAATCATTTCAAGAGGGAGGTGGGCTTTCACACTTCATCTGTAACAATAATTAAGTAGAGTCGTTTTCCTGCTAATTAGCTATTTCTAAAAGGATCCGTGTTTAATGTAATTAATTATCAAAGCAACAATCAGCTGCTTCACTGAGGGGAAAAATATTCTCAGCAAATAAGTGTGCATCTCGCCATGTACTGAGCTTTTAGACTGGCCATTGTGTGTTTTATTGAAGTTGTCTTTCACTTTTTATTAGTCGAGGCTTTCCTAACTGGTAATAAGTACCACCTACCAGCAGGACACAGAATGCGTAGGTCATTTACACTGGTAAAATGTGACAGTCAACAACGGAATGCTTTACATAACTTATCCTTGCACAACTTTGGACAACTGCCCGTTTGTATAAAATGTAGGTCAGCTGTGATAAGGCCACACCCAGACCTCATGTCCCGAAGACACAGTATTTGACTTTGACTGAGACAAGCCAGCTACAATTCCTGGTTGCTACAGGTGAGGCAGCCACAGGTTCTGACTGGTACATGTACCTTGGTGTGCAGCAACCATCCATTGAGCCCCTTCACGGGTTTGTCAGAGGGGTTACCTGGCTGCCACCATGAGGCGTCTTGACCAGCTAAATCCACCCCCAAACCCGAAAACAAAAAGCACATTGGGAAAAACCAGATTCTTTCAAGAATGGAATTATTCAGCCATACATGTACAGTTGCAAGAACGTAAGAGTGCCTTTATTGGCACATCAGTGGCACACAACGGCCCACACTGGAGTTCATGTATGAATCACGATGCTCACGTAGGGCATTAAACATAAAGACCCGTCGCATCCCGCGAGCCACCTACTCAACCTGCTGCCCTCTAGAAGGCGATACAGGTCCATAAAGGGCCGTACCTCTAGACTGACGGGGAGTTTCTACCCAAGTGCAATTAAGATACTGAACTCACACTAGTGCAGATGGTATGCAGGTGAACATCCTCAGTTTGTTATGGTGCGATACATTGACATGGGTGCAATACTGTTGACTTGTATGTTTGCTGTTTCTGTATTTTTGCTGTTTTGTGTTGTTGTTGATACTGGGAGAGATGCATAAAAATTTAATTGTACAGCTGTGCAATCATGAAAAAGCTATTCTGCTCTATTTTATTCTAGAGTCCGAAAGTGATTATCCGTCATTTCCTTGAATGGATCTATTCTCACCTTATTTTGATAACTGCTTCTGGAAAATTCTGGGAGGTCTAGGGGAAAAATGGCATACACCCCTGCCGTCGGTTATTTCTTCTCAGGTTGTTTTTTTTGCCCCCAATGTAACCCGCGCTGAATGCAAAAGCGACATTTAGTTGAAGAATTACATGAGCAAAGCCGTCAGGACCGCAAATGATCTGAAGTTCTTTCAGAACATGGTGTTTCTCTGCTGCCCTTTCAGGTTAGGTAACTCTCCCCCTCCCTCCCCAGCCCTCACACGCTTCCAGCAGCTCTCAATCAGAGTTGGCAGGCAGCTCGACAGAAGTGGTGAACATTTACAGACTCTTTCGGCTATAACAGCCACCCAGGATGCAGGTTCAGTGAAGTTCCCCCTTCTCTATCAGCTCTATAATAAATTATTGTCTCATTATGCCCTAATAAATCGCAATATCTTGCTTTCAGCACAGAGGGTGTTTTCTTATAGCTGTTGTAGTGAAAATATGATTGTTAAATGTCTTGTAAGACCCTGAAAGCGGTGGGCTTTAGGTTTGTCTCAGAACAAGATGTGCACCATTTTAAAGGTGAGATTAGGTGATATGGTGTCATTCATGTGTGCTTTTTGTAAAGGTTTGTCATGATATCCACTTTGAAAGAAGACTCTGACAGTACAAATCTAGACTTGTTTGAACATCTTGTGGAGACTGTTCTGGCACAAGTAGTTAATTTCATTTTATTCTCTTCCTGTCATTTTGTAGTTCTGCTTTTCTTTCTGTCATCTCTAACACTGAAATGAAAAGTGCTGCTAATTTTAAAATGTGTTTCCTAGGTGCTATATTTGTTGAAATTCAGAGGACGGTTGAGAAAAAGAAGGTGTTAGATAATTGCTACATACACAATAAAATTGTGCTACTACTAATCTTTCACTTACTTTCCTCTTAGCTGCAGTCGGTATGCACTGACTTTTTTGTGTGTGCTGAATGTTTTTTTTTTTTTTCTTTCTTTCTTTTATTTTTTTCTTTTATGAAAGTTATTCAGAGTGAACCTCTGAGATCCTGTGAGATTTTCACACACTGGTTCATCGGTCTCCTTCCCTTGCTGTTACCAGGTGATAAGGTGGTGCGCTATCCTGTCTTGGACATTGACCAGAATGACATCGTGGACACTAACGGAGCGGGGGATGCCTTTGTCGGAGGTACAGTATGTCCCGGAGCAGCCTGTCGAACTGGGAAATTTGGGAAATTTTAACGGGGGGGGAAAAAAAATCGCTCGCTTTTGTTAACTTAACAATTCAGAAAGGGCACTGAAAAACTTGCCCCACACAAGGAGACCAAGACAAGACAATCTCATGAAGTGCACCATGCATCCTGCTAAACGTGGGAAGGCCACGTGGCGTGTTACTCTCGACATGCAACACAGCCTAAAACGAGAAACTTTTCTTTGAGCGCTTAACACAATTAACAGTTGTGAAGAGACGGCAGGCAGATATTGTTAAGTAAGTGTGTTCTCCATGGCACCAGCTAAGTGCTTTGAGAGAAACAAACACCTCCAGGAGATGATATTTCATTTCTAGCAGTTCCTCTTCACCTAATTGGCAAGCCTCACTTTGGCTTTCACACCCTTCTTCGCTGTCATTAAAAAAAAAAAAAAATTCTTTCTCGACGGGCTGGAAGGGGAGATGCATTGTGGCGCTCGCCTGCTTCTTGGTTATACGCGCAGTTTTCTCGCAGTCTGGCATATTGAAATATTCGAGTTAATGCGAGGGAAACGATTGCATTAATCTGATCATTAGCTTTCGAGAAACATAATTGACATAACTGACACTGATTGCGTGGCTCTGCTAACCGGCGGAATTTGTAACAATGCGTAAAAGCGACGGGTAATGGTAATGGGCGGAAAGAACAGTAATGGCGTTTAATTTTGTGCAGTTTTTTATTTTTTATTTTTTTTGCCTTGCCTGGTGGAACTGCGCGTTAGTTATTCCGCGAGCCACACGAGGGTTTTCGGCACTGATGAATCTGCGTGTCACGGTCTGTCAGACTCATTAGCTGTTGTTGAGAATAGAATTATTGACGTTTACAGTGTTTGCTGTGGCACTGATCTCCTGCAGGTTTATGTAATAATCCTATCGGTGCACCTCTTACCAGGCTCTCAGGCATCAAGGGCTGCGAGGTGATTTGTTGCCAGGTTTTTTTAGGAGCTGCTTCAAGACGACCAAGACATCCTAATAAAGCCGTAAGCGTGTTTTCTCAAACCATATTGATTTTTCCTTTTCCGAGGGAGGTTTGAAGCCCGTGCTTTGTAGTGTCAGAAAATGAATTTACAATGTTTTTTTCTTTTCTTTTCCTCACCCAACTTAAAAATTGGAGGCCAACACAGTTGGGGCTTTCAGACCTCAGGTGTTGCCTGATGGCTTCTCTACCTGCCGCTTAGGTTCTTACATTACAGGGTTAGAATTACTGCGTTTTACCCTTGTAAATAAGTCATGTATGGCTTTACAAGGAATGTCCGGCAAGAGCCGTGTGCCGTTCACTTCTGTCCTGTTTCTGTCCCCTAAACGTAAACGCGCATGGCAACGCAGGGACAATCCGCTCTGGCGGCACCGTTCGCCCGGCACTCCAGCACTTACCTGCAAACAAACGAAGCGAGATTACCTGTGCACCTAGCTGCTTACTGACCTCCTTTCTGCTCTAGGTTTCCTGTCTGAGCTGGTCCAGGAACAGCCACTGGACCGGTGCATCAGCGCGGGACATTACGCGGCCAACGTTATCATCAGACGGGCAGGGTGCACTTTCCCTGAAAAGCCAGACTTCTATTGATGTCCACTGTCTGTTTCGGTCTGGGATGTGAAGGACCCCTTCCTGCTTCCTGCTTATCCTGCCCCTTTTTTTTTTCCTTTTTCTTCGAGACCACCAATCTATCCCTTTTCATCTAACTGCATTGAGCCTACAGTGACTCTGTGTTCATTCTGTCCTGTTACAGGAGTTTCCAAATGAATTATGGTTGTTATACAATGCAAATACATTTATCTGAATTCATATTTACAGGAGAAATAGCTGTAGCTTAAAAATGTGCATTGGTACTTTTCCTGGTGTCCATATATATGTCTTATGGTTTTATTCCTAACTCTGACCTGGAAGCTGGATTAAAAATAAAGCATATGATTTTTGCAAAGTTCTTTATTAAATAACAAATGAAGGCCAACATTTTTGATATTTTATAACAGCAGCTATTTTTCAAGTCATGTAGACCTGACTGGTTGTTTTTTTTTTTTTTTTTTTTTAAGCACGCTCATATAAAACACATTTGCAGTGAATATCATTTAAAGGATCCTCAAACGTTTAATTTTGTGTCAAATCACGACTTGCCTTTTAACACAACTCTTTGTCAGCATGTCGTCATAAATTGGGGGAAAAAAAATAAAAACAAGACTTTGATCATAACCAAACAGGCTGTTTACTTTTCCAATTTGATGCAAAATGCAAATACCGGCTGGGAGAGCATTTGCTAGAGGCTAATGAGAACCGGCGTTAAGTGCAGCGTGGTCTCCTTAACACTTTCATTAGCAGAAGGGGGTCCGAAGCAGTGCCCCAGTGCTGGCCGGTAATCTCCCCCTTGACTCAGTGGGGCCCTGACTGGATGCTGCATGTTCCCGGATTTCGATTGCATGCCTGCAGGAGGTAATTTTTCTCAGTTATGGGATTAGTGGTCGCTCTTCACGGCGATCATTAGAGGGACCTGAAAATTAGGCTGATCCTTTATCCCCAGCTGCGCGGCCCGGTGCACGGCGGGCCCGCCATCGGTGGACGCTGATCAGGGGAGGCTTTAAATGAGCTTTGCCCCTCCTTCTCAGCAGGAAATCACCAACCCCCTTGCCATGCTTGAGTATAATATGGACACCACTGGACAGACGTGGTGCACCCATTACACCCATGGGGCTTCTTTCTTTCTGTCATTTAGGATGTATGTTACCCTGAAGGCTTCACTTAAACAAGCCATATTTAATCATTAAAAGTGTTAGATTTTCTCTAATAGTCACCAAATAAGTTATTTCTAGAGATATCTGTAACACGAGACAAAATTCATGGGTAACGATAAGGCTACGCTCATTAAAATAATGTAGTATTGCTGCTGATTTATCTTGGGGGGGGGGGAAAAGACTTCAGTGTTTCCGAAGATGCACTAGATGACTGAATCATTTATTGTTTAACATAAACAAATTAAACCGTGCAATGTATTATTAGATTTATGCTAATTAAACTTTCCTTAAATTTTAAAAGTTGTGGGGTAAAATGTAATTAACAACTTGTTTGAGCCTTTTTTTTTTTTCCAGCAGTGATTTTTTTTTTTTTTTTTTTGAGAGTCTCACACAGATGCATTTTGAAAAGGACCACATTGCTGATTGGACCAGATCACACTCCATGACAGCTGGCTCATTCGCTCCTCAAGGTGACAGATGGCAATATACAAACACACACACAAAAAAGAAGAATCCATGATTAAGTACAGGGAATGTTTACAGCCACGTAGAACAGAGCGTGCCTTTTCACTGAATACGCCCATAAAAGAAGAGACGTTTTTTTCTGATTCCTTTAATGTAATGACCACTACATTTTCTGACATTAATTAATGTAACAAAATGGATATATTTCACAAACACAGTAGTGCCTGACTGAAATTTCCCCTTCTCCTGCATTTCTGGATATTCACCATCAGATCTTTGTCGTTGAATTTCTTAGCCCGAGTTCAGGAATTGGTTTGGCTGCTCTGGGTGGAGGAGCAGGTTGTCGAGAAAGCCGATGGTTTTGATTTTAATGAACGTGTGGTAATATCAGCCGGACAGTGACAGACTGGTTTCTCTGTTCACATTGATGCCTGACCAGTGTCTCGTGCCCAGACAGGAAGCGAGGTGAGCGCTGATTTGGCTGTGGATTTTGCCCCAAGATGGGAGCTGGTGTTCTGAGCAGCAATATGGCATTTGGCAGAGGGGGGGTTGGTGGGGGTGACTTTGCTAAGTCTGATTAGCCTAGGACCTGCAGTCATGATGGGCCAGACCAGGACCTCTTTTAAAAAAGCCTTTTCTGCATAATGAAGATACAGGCCTGTTTACTCACTGTCTTAAGTTGGCATTATATGTTATGTATATGTTTATTTAATAAGAAACATTCCATGTTTTTATACAGTATAAAAATTCTTTAATATTTCATGATTTTTTTTTCCTCATATGGAATGACATAAGATCAAAAAGGAACAGGCTGGTTTGGTTGATAAGGATTCCCTGAGCTTTGAATTTAATTAGTTCTGCTAAAAGCATCAAACCTATTTTGACATTAAGCAGTAAATGAGCGATCACGCTAAAAGAAGATGTAATGTACATTTCTTGTGACAGAAAAATGCACTTTGAGAAAACCACCATCAATTAAGAAGCTAATGCTAAATGTAATGGATTTACACATTTTAATGTGTTACCTTTAACACCATAGTTTTTGTACCGATAACACAATAAAATTATCGCATTTGAACACCTTGTCCCTCTGCGAAGGTTGTCCTATATGTTATACTATGGTTTTATTTTAATGCTTGCCATACTAATATAACGCTACAATTTACATTAAACTCAATGTATAAATGTATACCGTGTGCAGCTGTGTTATATGAATATTATGTTCTTGAAATACACAATTTTATGTATTATGGAACAGTACAGGAATCGTTATGAAAGACTTTTTGTTGGTTGATGAAAATCCAAGTCAGTTCACTAATGGCATCGATTTAGGAAATAATTCAGATTGACTATCAACTGGTCTACTTTTTCAAACCAATGCATTATCTGGTTTACTACTATTAACAAGACACAAAAAGTAAAAAATAAACGTAAAAAGTTTACCGATAAGAAAACCTACGTGAAACCGTCCACTTACGTTATATAATAAAATGTCATTGATCTCTGGCATAAATGTCTCATAACTATGTGGACGCTCAGACCGGCCGTGCTTGCAAGGTGTATATAAAGATTACGACTTTTTAATTGGAAACGAACAAAGAAATCATCACAAATCATCAGTCCACTTTTTTTTAATTTACATAACATTTGAGGCACTTTGTTGGATCTCCACCAGGACAGTGGTTCATTTCTGGTTGCCATGTTGATCATCATAAAGTTTCCCCCCCTTAAAACGTTAAAACAGCAGTCGAAGTAATCCGACATCAACGTGCCTTTGAGCTTCTAGATTACCTTCACTCTGAAGACACTAAACGTAAAAGTAGGTCATTGTCGCATTCAACTACAGTTAACTCGTACGTTGTATAATGTGACTGAAAATAATGTCCGTTATCAGTAACACTTAAATCTCGGTCAAGTAGACATCAACACTGACTCCATCTGGACCACGAGCAGAAACATTCTGTATCTTTCCCCTTTCAGCCTGGCTCCCTTGCGTTTTGCATTGGAAATGTGCGATGAAAAAAAAAATCCAGTTCTTAACAGGGGTATCTGTTAAAATAATCAGCATGGAGTTGTATTGATTATAGTTACATTAAAATCATTTTTAATGAATATGCATATTTCTCCGTGTCGTTTTTCTTATTAAAACGCAGTCCATATCCTCAGATTAGCTCCGTAGTTATCGTGTCACCTTAAATACAAACATTTCTCCCTGTGGACTGTCCGCTTGAATATGAAAATTATGCTTTGTTCTGATCATTGCAACCTACTTAAACACTTGCTTTGTTGCATGATTTGTATTCAGATGGACACGAATACTGTTCTTAGTGTATTTCACATTTAAATCGTGCAAAGGTATGTTGATTATATTTCTACGATTAAATTCGTTTTAAAAAAATATCTATGATTTTATGGTCTTTGATTTTTGAATATTTTCGTATTTACAATACCTGTCACTTTCTGATCAATACTGTAGTTTATTTTTCCCCACAATACCGTTTCGTGGCGGTATTCTCATTGGGAAAAAAAAAATAATTTTCCTATGATCACCGTTTGAGTACATATAACGGCAACACTTGGCTGCAAACAGTTGAGATAGAGTGAAGAAGGGGGAGGGTACTACTTTGTCACAGGCTGCTATGTAGATTAACCTTTCAATTAGCTAGCTAGCTAGTTGTTATCAGGTCTATTCTGCCTCAGCGCGAGCGGTCGCGTGCGCTCCTTTATTAAATGCAACAAAGTATCTGGATTGATTTCCTTCATGTAATTATTCATCATCGTTTCAATTACAGCGTTTAGGAAGAGGAGAGAAGAAACCTTGGGGAAAAAAAACTTGAAAAGGTAACAGGCTAGCAAACGGCAATGTTAGCTGCAGGCATTTTCTTGTTGTGGCTTCTTTTTTGTCTTGCATTTAAATAGATCTGATCGTTGTTGCCGAACGCATATTGACGGAATACTTAACCGTATCATCACAGGGAATAATTGCATTCATGTTCAAAATTAAACCGCGCGGAGATGCACATTTGTTAGGTGAAATAACTGTCGTGCCTGCAAATTGCGAGATGAGCACTAGATGTTCTCGTGGATTACAGACATTTTCTTGCTTTCGCTGAAACTGCTAATTAGCTTTTGAATGCGGAAAGTTGGTGAACGTATTTAAATCTAAATTTTTACAGTGCTGTTACTCACTTGCATTCCATAGGGTTTGCTTGCTAAGTTTCTAGTGTAATATATGATGCATGCTGCTCCAAGTAATATTTGTAGGAGTGTGATGTAACGGTAAAGCCACTGTTACGGACTGTACTTGCGCGTACCTTGCCTGTTTCTCATCTTACCGAGTACTATTAAAACAGTTAAGTTCATAATTACCTATATGTCTTCATATTAGAAATATGCAATTGACCGAGGAGGCAATGTGGTTGGACAACAACATGCTTGTTCCTGAATGGAATGTGACAGGATCAATATTACCGACTCGGTACCAACTTCAAGAAACGTATGCAGAAAAACAATTAAACATGCTGGTTTTGCTGCAAGTAAAAATAAAACGTGGCTAACTAGTTAGCTAGCCCAGAGTCAACCAATCGTTTCGAAGAGGAGTTTACTGAAAGGTGGACTATTGCCTTAGTGTTGCTCTATTTGTCAAGTCATTGACCCTATAGTATGTTCATATTTATAGCTGTTCTAGACGTGATCGTTCCGATGATTATTAAACATGCCAAAGAAATAATGACTGAATTTGTCCGTCTTGATGTGTGAATGAGGCAGGTGCTCTTCGTGGTGTGAGACGTGACTGGTGCTTGGAAATAATAATTGCTAAGTAGTTACCTTAAAAGGCGGAGCAATTGAATATCAGTAGCAGGTCGAATAGCCAATAAATTCTTCTTAAGGGGGAGCACGAGCCTGTTTTTGATGATTGACACGTTTTTTATCAAATCAGAAATCGAATTTTTCTTCTTTACAGCCAATGTTAAAGTTGCGAGGGAGGGCGCATCGGTGTGAAGGTAAGGTTTAATGAGACTCCATTGGGTTGTAATCAGTGTCATGTCGGATTCATGTAAACTACAACATTGTAACAAAATGGCGTCTGTTAGGTACCACCAGCGGCAGGCAACAGCGCAGCCCTCGGCCACTCAGATGCTAGAAGTCGAGGTTTGTGATTTGCCTTTCGTTTACTGAAGTCACAGGTTAATTGGGCGATTAACTTTCCGTCATAAATTATCTACAAGCGTCTCTCGGAAGCTGTCACAAATGTTTACCGTCAGTTGTGACTTGACAGCGCTTGGCTGGCCATCTTGAAACCCACAATTTGACGTCTGTCCAGTTGCGTACCTGACAGTAAATTTTAACTTTGAATGATATTTTGGAAGGGGTGGGGGAAAACGATCGTAAAGTCGTTTTCGTTTTGCTTAGCCGTCTTCTGCTTACAAGTTGTCTCTGGGGGGGGGGGAAACTGCTTTAAATTCTCTGCAAGTTACGCGGAACTGTCAAGTACGTTAGGCGAAGGACGCCCGCCTGTGTTGGAGCTGCTCCGTTAAAGGCTCTCGCTGCTTATTGTCACGGCGGCACTTTTGAAACGTGCTGGCTGAGGTGGAGACTGACGCTGTCTGCGGAGCGACGGCCGGCTCGTGAGCGCGCGTGCCGCGCGGTCCTTGCTTGACCCCGATGGTGCAGCGCGGAGCCCAGCTCGTTAGGTTCCCGTTTGCAGGCTAGCTTGCTAAGTCGCTAATGGGTGAACAGAAGGTTAGGTGCACGTCGCCTACTGGCAGTTCTGTGCATTGTCGGTCCCCCCCCCAACCGTAGTGAATCAGATGGTTCTCAGCTCGATGGAAAGCATTTTTATGGGTTGTCTTTCCAAGCTTGTTACCGATTTGCTGCACGTGCGTTTGGTTGTGCTTTTTGACGTCTTCCATTTATCCAGCGTAATTAGCCGCACGTTCTTATTCAGTCCTCGTCGTTAAGATTGTTATTGATTGGTGTAATTTCAAAATCGTATTTGGATGGGTCAGTGTTTAATCCGATAGATGGTGCTTTTGCCACCGGTAGGTAGTTGGTTTTACACACAGGATTTTATTGTGTCGTCCATGAGAAAAACACTTTTAAAATCTCACCCTTTTATTTTGTGTACAAACTGAAGTTAGCTGACACTTTCATCCAAGTGTTACTGTTGCTGTTATTGCAACAGTAACAATATCAAGAACTAGGTTGTCAGTTGCATTGTCCTACATCATGGCTACGTTAATAATTTCATATTGAGTCAAATGCATAATCTGGTGTTATATTAATTCACATAAATATCGTGCACATTTCAAATGCATTTGATTTGGTAAGGATTTGTAATGTTTTTGTTATGCCTGAAAAATGGAATTATCAAATTAAACATTTTTGCACCAGTTATATTTTTTATGTTGCTGACAACCATCTTAAATTGTAGAAGCAGTCATTGTGTTGGCTGTGTTTTGACATGCATAATCAATGGTAACATCTTGCATAACATGGAAGCAATAGGTAATGTATGTAGCTGCTGCTGTCTCAGATTTGACAGGCTGTGTAAATGTTAATCCCCTACTCATGTTACAGATAAAGAGGTGCATGGTGGATGCACCCGAAATGCACCAAGCTCAGATTTTCCAACTTGCCTCTGAAGGCAAGAACTTATTTCCAGTTTTTTTTTGTCAAAACACTGACATCTGCTTGTTAATGGATAGCGCTGCATATGTATGAAATTAGATTGCAGGTAATGAATATTTAAACAACAGTAAGAGGCACATCATAATTATCATCGTAGGTGTTTTATTGCTCTAGTAATCTGCTTTCTCCCCCCCCCCCCCTTCAGGTTTCAGGTTAATCGTGAAGGAATTTTATCAAGTCTGCTGTTTTGGGTGATGACAGCCCAAGTCTTTAAGGATCTCTATCAGCTGTATGTTCTGCTGAGCTCATCTTGCTGACGTTTTTCAGGATTTACGAGAATGCCCTCCGCTGCGCTTCGTTTGTTTTCGCGGGCCTTTCCCTAACATGGATACCGGTGATTTGTAAAAACGAAAGGGTCTACCTCTATGGGTCTCCTTTGTATGGAGCACAGTGTTCAACCATGGTAAAACTTGCGAACCCACTGTACACAGAGTGGATTCTCGAAGCGATACAGAAAATCAAACGGCAAAAGCAGAGGCCGTCGGAGGAGCGCATCTGCCATGCGGTGTCGACGTCGCGCGGACTGGAAAAGGAGACCGTCCTGGAGCAGCTGGAGTTAAGCGTTCGCGACGGCTCGGTCCTCAAGGTAACGAACAAAGGGAGTGCTTCGTATAAAGACCCTGACCATCCCGGGCGGCTCGCGCCTCCCAAGCCCGGGGGGTTCTCCGTGTCCGTAAAAGGATCGGCATGGAGCTCGAGCGATCTGCGTTGCGTGGATTGGAATAAGATTCTGAAGCGGGCGATCGAGGCGCTTGGCGACCCTAGGGGCTCATCTCTGAGGAACATTGAGCGGTTCCTGAGGAGCCAGGATGACCTGTCCGGTGTTGTCGGCAACCCTGCGTTCCAGCAGCGCCTGCGGCTGGCCGCGAAGCGGGCCGTCAACAACGGAAGGCTGCTGAAGAGCGGGCCGCTGTATCGTGCGAGCTACGGAGGTGCAGAGGGGAGGGGCCCGTCCAGGTGTACGCCCACTTCCCCGGCGCGCCTCCCTCTGGCAACTCTTCTTCCTCATGAGAAAGATCAGGTATGTCCCATGCTGGTAATACTGAACTGTTCTGTGTATCCACGCGGACTTGTTTGCTGCTGCATGTAAGTGTGGTAATAATGTATCCTTAGGTGTAGGCCATGGTTTTTATTTACATAATTTTAGTGAGTATCATTTACTCATCTTTTTAGACCTTTGCAGGAAAGCATTTGTGTGTGTGTGTGTGTTTGTTTTTCTTTTCTTTTCTTGGAGAGTAGGCGATTTGTATATCTACCAGAGGTGTAGAAGACATTTTTATTTTCATTATAAGGAAGTTCCCATCCCCAAATCTTTGCCTTGCGTTTGTACTGTCATTATTTGACTGTAGATTTATGCTGTTTTTAGGGTGTATAAACTAGTTATTTGAGGTGAGATGACATTTTTGTCAGTCACAAAAACGCATCATACCAGACATTAAAGGGGTCTGTGTATGTGTGAAAGATGCTATTTTTAAGTGGGAGTTTCAGGAAATGTGACCTTTTAAACGCTTGTTACGGATACAATTTTGTTGCATATGGTTGTCTGCTGTTGTGTAGTCTTCCTTATGTGGTCTGGCACTCTGTTATGAATGTGTTCAGCCCTTGTAGAAAAGCCGTGTTAAAAATAAAGCTCCAGGTTATGAAACAATTGCTGCTTCTTTGGTTTTCCTACAGATCTGGAATTGTATTATTAGGAAATGTAATACCATTCAAAAGTCTGAGTGTGCGTTCTAGACCCCAAGTCCTTAAGTAAAAGCGCATCAGGTATTCCAGAGGGTGTCAGAACTGTATTAAAGAACGTCGAGGATTACCTCTAAACTGTGGATTCGTCAGTAAATCCGTCCTAACCCGTACGTTTCACAAACACGGGATGTTTGGTAGAGTGTTTTCAGAAAGAAATCGCCTGAAACCTTCTCCACAGCTTTTCTGCAGAGATTGACAGATGGAGAGCACTTGTAACTTACTCTCCTTGATTCTGCTAGGCCCGTACAAATTCAGCAGGATTAAGGTCTAGAGGACGGACGGTCCAGCTCATTACTTTCACCGGTCCTTCATTTTTCTGTCATTGACAGGCTTGCGGTTCTTTCCCAAGTTGCTAGGTATGTTCTGCAGCGTTGATTTGTGGACCTGATGGAATGGCATGTGTCTGAAGTTTAGTGCGCCAGCCACGCTGCTGGAGATTTTAAGGGTTTTGATAAAAAATAACTCGGTCTTGAGCAAAGCAGGCCCATGCCATGACCCTTCTTCCTTGACAAGTCGCACATGTTGAAACCATACAGCTGTTTCAGGTTTTGACTTGAATGTTTGAGAGACTGACTTCTATTCCTCGCTTGCCCCGTTTCCACGGTGCCTCTGCCAGGAACATTTCTTCCTCTTATGCTGGATGTCTTAACACTGGTGACCTTTCTAGGTAGCTCTTCCAGTTTGGCCACTGTCACGCAGCCTTCTCTGAACAGTTGATACTTAAAGATCTGGACTTCTGCAAATCACCAGAGCTGTTGCATCATCAGCAGATTATTACTGGTTTTGCAAGTGTGTGACACAGATTAACTTGTACTCTGATGGTTTGATCACAGTTGACCTCTCTGGTTGTTTGGTCATCATGAGTGCCTTTATTTTACAATTAAGTCTGTTTGTAGCAGTTACTTCCGTCTTCAAAGATTGCCCATTGTTTCTTGAACTGATTGGACTGGCTACCTATTATTTTATATTTGTAGTAATTGTGTATTCCAACAAGGTGTATAATATTTGGTATTTATTTTGTTTTGGTACAATTAATGGCTGTCACGCTTGTAAACTCGGTGAATCAAACAAACATAGTTTTGTTCTTGAATCGATGCTGAGTCGTGTGGGGGTTTTTTTTTTTTTTTTTTTTTTTTTTTTTTTTTTTTTTTTTTGCACAGCGTTTTCATAGGAAATTTTGACAATGTGTTTTTTGATGTTTATATATTTGTTTACATAAGTATAAGTAAATGAGTGGCAAGCATTTGGAGACAAGTGCATACAGTTTAAATCAAATCGCAATACCCCTGTTTTCAGGCGAGTGCACACAAACTCTTGACTCTGAGGTTCTTGGCTTAATTCCATTTCCTGTTGATCAGGGAGTTTAGAAGGTCTGCTGTCCAGTAATGGTGCCAACCTCGAGCGAAGTCTATTGCATGCTAGGGGCATCGCGTGACACAAGGTGTGGTGAAGTCCTGGGAAAGCGGCCCTCTTCCAGGTGGGCCATTACGCATCGCGTGCTCTGAACGTGCCAACCTGAGATTAGGCTGGGTTCGCACCACTGTGAGTGTCTGTTCCACCTCGGGACTGTTTTCCCAGGGGCTGCCTTTGAAGCCAAACGGAACATGTTACACCTTCAAGACTTTTCAGTTATCTGTGCCTGCCTCAGTTTGAAAGGGATTCCCATTTTCCTCATACTGGGGGTTTATTTGCTTTTATTAACACTGGGTTTGCAAGTCATGGAAAAAAATATATATATTCAACGTACAGTGATTCTGTACCTCAGTATTTACTCAACATACTTGAGGACTGGCTGTAAAAGATTTAACGCACTTCCATGTTATCACTTCATTATGCTGTTTTGTATGATGACTCATGTTCCAGAAATCGCCTAGAACAGCCCAGTTTTGATAGTGTCACAAATCCCATCATTAGAGGTGCCTGTGTCATTAAACCAGTTATTTTGCCTTATTTCTGTGTAACCGTTTTAATAAAAATATTCCATTGTTATGTTGTGTAACGAGTCAATTTTCAGGGCTTTTGTTTGGTTTCTCACTGTCCTTGTTGGTGGTCGTGGACACCCAAACGCTGTCCCATGTAGAGCAGGGTCCACGTTGAACAGGGAACCAGCACGCGCTAAGGGATGTTTGGAATTGATGATCCACCTAACCCTGATTCCTTTGCACTGTCCCATAACATCGGCATGTTAACGCCTACGACCCTGTCCTTCTACACATTAGTACTGAACTTTTTCTTCGCCAGTTATGCTGTAGTCTTGTATATAGGACTGAATCCAGTTTAAAATGTCTTGCGGTGAAATCAATATTATTCACTATGGGTGAGATGGGTGTTGTGCTTTGAAATGTTGCATCTAATCCTTATGATAATCTGTAATGGAGAATAAGTGTGCCGACACAGCTTCAGCTCGTACCCAACACCGTTGGCAGTAAATGGAGAGTGCTGGATTGATGCTCCATCTTGAAAGCATGAGATGTGTTAGCTTTTAACTGCTATAAAGAAATGGTGGCTATTGTCAGATTTCTGTAGTTGCTTTCTCTGTGTGTTTGTGCCACGCTGTGAAGCAGAATAGTGGGGTGGGGACATTCCTCAGCATTAAACTCGTGTGTGTGTGTGTGTGTGTGTGTGTGTGTGTGTGTGTGTGTGTCCCCTCCCAATATCAGAACAAAAGCTATTAATCACGGTTTGGCATGTGGAGTAATGTTCGTGGTGCGGTATAAAGATTTTTGCAGGAAAGTTTAGAGACCTTCCAGACTCATGCACATCCTCTGCTTACTGTTCAGCTTTTGAGTTATTGCAAGAAGTGGGATGCACCTCCATACTTAATTTTAACTACAGAATAAACTAGTAAGCATCTGTCGCAAGATTCCTTTATGTTTGGATGCTGTAATTGAACTACAACCTAAACAGTTTGTGAAACAACGCAATTTCAGCCTGTGTAATTTCCATGAGCTGTTCTGTATACATGACTTTTGTCAATATATCTTAAAGGATCTCATCTTACTGAATAAATCTTGATTTTTATAAACTACCGGACTAAAATATTGCAGTCGTGTAATATGAAAGTAAACGGCAAACTGTCTCTATATGGTCTGCTATGCTGTCAAACAGGTGTGCGGCATGACATAAAGAATTGGCTCAGAAGAAAGGTTCTTCAGTTCATTGGAAATGGATTGGGCCACATTTGATCTTGCAAATCCAGTCTCCTCTAATTTCCAAACACGCTGTTCTACAACAGGTGCTACAACTATCTTTTTAGCTATCTGGAAGGCAAGTCTCCAAACAAAACACAGAAAGTCTGACTGTGCATACCTCACGTTGGAGCACATCACCTTCAGCTACAGTCTCTGAGGTAGCCAAACGGATACACAAAATTCTTACTGACTGAATTAGTAATAACTAAAAAGTACTTCTGTATTAGTTTTTCTGTGTATTTTATATTGTTTTATTGTAATGCTACAAGCAGTGTTTCTTGTAAGGATAGACTAACTGGATAAATGGTTAATAATGTTACTATTGTGATCATGTGTCTAATGAAAAATACTGTACTGTAATATGGTATTTTCAGCATATTGTCCAACCTTACTGCTTATCCTGTGCGGGGGGGGGGGGGGGGTTTTAAGGGCCCAAAAAGCAATGAAAAACCATCCACAATGAACATTTTTTAAAAAGTTTGTTTAATTTAATAATAACATAAAGTTTAAAAATTA
>JABJVR010000036.1:2964882-2992787 GCA_025773905.1 Chitala chitala
TTTTTTTTTTTTTTTTTTTTACTTTTTTTTTCTTATTTTATTTTTTTTTTTCCTTTTTTTCTACATCTCCTCTCCCCCCCCTGTTGTGGGTGGGGGGGGGGGGGGGGGGGCCCCCCCCCCCGTTTCAGGGCACACAAGGCAAGGAATACCCTGCCTCATGTACGATGTTTTCTAAAGTGTGTTAATTATAGTCTTCCAGTCACTTTGAACATTTCAAACAAGGTTTGAGATTCAGATACAAGGGTATTTGTGGAAATTGTCCCATTTAATAAAATAAAGTTATAGCCAATACCATCTTGTGTTTAGCTGAACAAACACATCTGTCCTGGGAATTTAAAGTACAGGGTATACTCAGTCCATTGCAATGCTGTTGTACAGAGAAGCTCCACTCGTTCAGAGTAACTAGTTCACCGGAGTAACACAGACAAAATAATCCAGTTAACGTTTTATTAAGGACCAAGGGTTGAGTGCAATACGGGCAGTGCTTTTAGCCCTGCACACGAGGCATTGACTGACATGGAAATTAAAATTGAAACGTATAACCGCTTTCACGAGCCTCTCCACCAAGCATGCCAAGGAACATCAGCGTCCGTGATGGCAAAATCAATGGGGTAAGCGCTGTGTCGGTGTACGGTGACGGATGGCGTGTGACGCGCGTGTAAATCTCAATTTGCGCTTTGTTATATTCCTCTTCAAAACGATCAAGGTTTTTAAAACTTTAATAATGCTATCTTTTTTAATTCTTAACGTTAATGTAAATGTGATTAAGATCAAGAGTCTCTGATGTGCAGCACTTTTTCAGTAACCCGATATGCGTCTCTGCGCAGTTTGGGAACCACGTGGGTCCTTATGAGTGTTAATTCTGAAAGAAAGAGGGAAGATGCTCCCCCGGTCTCTGAATTATTTAATTACGGTTCTTTGGTTGCACAGGCGCTGACCTTGACTTTTGCTAGGAAGTAAATTGACATACGTAGTGAATCGCATGGTGCAGGTGCTTGTGGAAAACCTGTCATCTCGCAGATGATATCTGAAGTTTGACTGAACTTGTGATTTTCTCGGTGAAAAGGGGGGGAGGGGTGTTAAGTGATTGTGTTTTAACTGGCTGTTTTGCAGCTGTTGGCTGATATCTGATAAATCAGCACTTTTTGGGGAAACTGTCATTTGTACAATTGAATCCGCATTCGTATGAGTGCTGTGGTTAGTCTTTCCTTTCTAAACCATGCCTACATAAATAGATTTACGTGCAGTAAGTCCAGGACCACCTGTCAGTATACGTTTCATCAAAAAATGGTAGATGGCTTTTTTTTTTTTTTTATGCCATTCTTTTTCTTATAGTGGTAGTGCCTCCAAAGTGATGGTGCCTGGGGTATTTAAGAAAGTGTGAAATGTTAGTTTACTTGGCTTGATTCACTTAATGAGCGGTCATTTATAATGACTTTGTAAATAATATCGGTATCTGAATGAATATGTCTCTAAGTCACGGTGCAAGTCGCTTATTTTGAACGGGGAGTGCGCAGATGTCGCGTTGCTTGTGCGCGTATCCCTTACAGCGAATTTCCGCCCTTAATCTGTAGCGCGATGACTTCTGCAAGAGGCACGCGAGGTTCGTCCCGAAGCAAACGCGCTTGTTTTAAACGCAATTAAACGAAACGCGTTTAACTGCGTTGTGAAAACAAAGCGCGGTGACGCGCTCGCGGCCCGCCGCTCTCGGGCTCGTGCTTCTCCGCGGCCCGACCGGCTGATTGATCATCCCGGGCTGTTTACTTCATCGACGCGCCCTCGCTGCGCCGAGCACTTTTCACTGCGGGTTCTCCGCAGCCGCCGGTGCCTGAAGCACCGCTAAGCCTCACCGAGCCGTCTGGCGCCTGATTGAACCGTTAAGCGGCCGTTAAGTGATTTCACCCACGTGCGGCTCTTTTTAAAATGTATGTGCGCGCGGGTGCGGAGTTGTGCGTTTCGGCCACGCGGCGGCGAATTGCCCCTGAATACACAAAACTAATCTCCTCTTTGCTTTATCTCGCTGGCTGTTGTAATTCAGTAAAACAGTTAGGCCGCGCATCTTCTATTTATTCACAGATAAGGAGGGGGGGACAGCTGATAGTGCCTGTTTTAATGGAATGAAAGTCACGTGGTGATTTGTGAGCTGGCCTGTATTTATAGCTCGTTTGTTTGCACGTGCTCATTTAGTGTACAGGAATTCCCACTCTTTATGACGGGCCTTGAGTGCTCTTAGTGAAATCTAGTTGTTGTTGTTGTTGTTGTTTTGC
The DNA here is from genome assembly GCA_025773905.1 of Chitala chitala. NCBI lineage: Eukaryota > Metazoa > Chordata > Actinopteri > Osteoglossiformes > Notopteridae > Chitala > Chitala chitala. Next base: position 2,967,150 of record JABJVR010000036.1, read on the forward strand.
GGCCAATGGCATGCTGCTGGAATAACCGTAAATGTTTTTCTACCCCTAATGCATCTGCCTCATTGTGGTATATAAATCTTCCAGCAGGACTCCATTTATTCCGTGCTGCCTTGTACTGTCCTAGCAGATGAATGCACCACGCTTTTTTTTTTCCCCATTATACCTTTTTCTGTTACAATGTTGCTGTGCAGAGTGAGAAGTTGCTAAGCATGTGAGAGCTGTGACGTGCTGGAATTAATGCGATGTGAGATGTCGGCGCAGCTTCAAGATTTAGTTTGTGTAATTTTTCAACTAAAAAAAAAAAAGCCATTTTTCATTGAGTAAATCTTCAATGCTTTGCAACTGGGATGATGGTACATTTTATAGACATTATTCTTTTATCCTGGATTAAGTGAGATACTAAAGTAACTTGGCAGATCTCATGAAAACGGATTCATCACTCTTATCTGTTATACCAGGATCGTAAATAGAGGTGGGGGAGAAGTCTTCATTCTCTTGCATAAGAAACAAGAAATGGTTCTGGTCTTTGGAAGAACTGCCCTTTTAATGCACATCTGTCTTTTTTGAGCAAACATCCAATATTTTGCTTTGGTAGCATACTAGTGCATAATGTTATGCTGCAATTTTTTTTTAATTTTATTTTATTCTATGCACACTAGTGCACACGTGTATAATTTGTCAGTGCTTGTGATTTCAGAAGGGTGCCTTATTAGTTTTGAGAGCAACTTAAGTATAGGTGAGTTTTTAATCATCTTCATTATCTGTCTCGGGCTTTCACAGCGTTTTGTGTAAAAGCATGAATGAATTGGCTGCAGGTTGAAGCTCCAGGAGGATTTATGCCAATTTTGAGTTGAATGGTAGTAATTTGCTTACACTTTGTAAGAAATGTGTGTAAAATGGGTGGCAGGACATGGGCAAATATGCTTTTCATAACCTAATAACCTTTGTAACACATCAAAATTACAAAAGCTGCAGTACAGTGATGTGGAAAAATGTAGTAGAAAGCCGTGTTGTCAGTTCTCATGGCTGCAGAGTGATTGATGTTTGTTATTTCGATGAGGGGTATTTTGCTGACGTCTGTGATTGGCCGTCTCCTAAGCAGCCGTTAACATGGCATTTTATAATCTTAATCTCTCCAGAACTTTTGGTCAAAGTCGTGTGGCTGGTAAAGTGATGGGGATCAGATGAACTCGGGGAGGGGGGTGGGGACACACGGCTGCTTTGCAGTGGTGCCACGAGGGCTTGCTGCCGCAGCTACGTGAAGCTTGAAATTCCCTATGACAGCTGCACATTCAATTTAGTATAAACAATGGGGGGTCAGTAACGGCGGGGGCATCGCCTTGGTGTTGAAGACCGATCATGAATAGGGATGTCTTTCACTTGGTTTATACACCCAGCTGGGACCATTTATACAACCTGGGCCAGGCTGGGTTTCCCGCCCTCATGCCTGGGGAATTTTTTTTGCTCTTTTTCGAGAGAATTGGGATTCTCTTAGCAGATTGTTCTGCCAGTATTACTTAAGCAACTGCAGCAGCATAGCCATACTGTTCTTTTGTGTGTCTGTGTCCAGTTTGTTGAGAGGGGGGTGTGTGTGTGTGTGTGTGGGGTGGGGGTTTGTACTCCTTATGTTGATTTAGCATTTGATTTGGTAGTGTGACGTGCCTTTGCATAGGACCATAATTTTGAGACTTGTTTTTTTTTTTTTTTAAACGAAGGCGGTTTAGTTAATCTCTCAGCAGGTTGGTGGTCGGTGAGTGTTCAGTGTCTTGTTAATGTTAATGTTTTTGCCTCACTGCAGTATGTTGGGAGCTGAATCTCTGCATTCAAAGTTGCGTTTCCTGTGTGTCTCGCTTCTTATAAATGCAGGCAGCACACTGAGCTAATCCTGCTCAAATGTGCTGTCTTGGAGCCTTCGTTGGGAGTTGCAGTAAGGCGGAATGGCTCCCTATAACGCAGCAAGGCGTTTTACGCACCGGGCCTCTTGCGGAAGCTACCCAAGTCTAGTGAGAGATGAAACGATAAATTTGGTAAAAACGTTTTGCGAGCATGGCATTAACTCACTTAAGTTCATTTAAGTAAAGGCGCACTGACTTCTAAACGGGCTAAAATGGTCCTTCAGTCACTTCTTTACTCTCTTGCTGCCTAACTGCTCCATTTAGCTGGAGTGTGGTCATTGAGAGAACATGCTTTGTACATTGTCCTAATGGGCACCACTCAATCATGCTGCTGCTCCCATGACTGGTGCTAAATGGACATCTTTCATACCATGTCTTTTTAGTTGTGTATCTGAATAGAAGAAGAATTTATGGATTAGTGAGGCGTAGGCAGAAGCCTCTTCTGTCTCATGGGTTTGTGTGTGTTTTATCCTGACTTTCCCCCATTGCATACTAAGAACTATTTAAATATTTTGATTTCTGTTTGCACCATGAGGTAGCACGTTGTTCGCTTGCTGTCTGGCCGCATTGGTTTGGTGGAGAGGAGCACGAGTCAAGGCCTAAAGCTCAACTGAGTCTAGAATTTACGAGAGAAATATTAGCAGAATTAGTTTTGTAATAGTTAGTGATGATTTGTTTGTGTAAATGCTTGAATTTGGTGTTGTAGTTTCCAGGTAAGATTGGGATTAATTAAAAGGTAACAGAAACACAAAGCACATTTTTATCTGTGTTCTTGCAGTGGTATGTTAGATGTTAACCAAGTGCGATTGTCACCAGTTTGGTTATGTAGCTTCTTGTTGTATAGGGGAAAATAACATGGTATTGTTTTAATATCAAAATCAAACCAACCTTTGTAATGCATCCAGCGTCTACCTTGGAGTTGAACCTAGGTGCTTTACAAAATGCATACATAGACAAAGATACAGGGTAAAATACAGTATAGTATTGCACAGAATAAAAACGCAAACACTATGTAAGAGAAACATTTCAAGTAAGTTGACTTGAAATGTAAAGTTACCCGTATTTGTTCGTCTGTCCTACATCATGCTCGCCTGTGCTTCCTCAGCTCGTTTCTGCCGTTCCATCCTCTTCTGCTTTCATCGTTTCGGCAGATCTGGTGGCCTGGCCTTCTTGTTTGTGTCTAACATGATTGGTTTGTTTTTGTCCTCATCCCCCCCCGCAGCCTCGCGCCGACCCCATCCCCATATGTAGCTTCTGCCTGGGCACAAAGGAGTCCAACCGGGACAAGAGGCCTGAGGAGCTGCTGTCCTGTGCGGACTGTGGAAGCAGCGGTGAGTGTGTGCCGGCCGCCGGCCTACCGTGACCTTGCCACAGGGCTGTTGGTGCCCGTCGTAACCTCGTGGCAGGTTCAGCGCTGTCCACTGACATCATGACTTGTGTGGACCCGATTGTCGGAGAAAGCTAGAAAAAATTATTTTCTGTAAATCCTTGTCGGAATTTTACAATGAGTTTCGGCTGTCTTTAACCCCCCTCTGCCAAAAAGAAACCAAACAACAGTTACCAAAGCAGAGCCAGTGCATACAGATGGATTTCCTTCTGATCCATACGTCGTGCTTACAAATGGATTAATGGTTGCAGTGCTTCAGCCAGGGGCACAAGCCTGCCTGGCGCGTTTCCGCCCAAGAACAGCCCATGCGCTCGTGACGGCAGTGATTAGAAGCCACAAGGTCAATTTTCAATTTCTGCTGCTGCTGAGTGGCAGAACGGAGCACAATGAGGTATTGAACGTTGGCAGGAGGCTCACCACTCGAGGCGACCCAAGTGCCTTTCTAGCTTTAACTGGCATGTTTAAATGGTAATTGCTTAATCTTGCTGGGGTTTTTGTGTTTGTTTTTGTTTCTAAAAGCTTTTCTTCAGTTAGCACTTAAAAGAAATTGATTTTTTTTTTTTTTCCCCCCACATCTTGTTTTTCCTTGTGACTAAACACGCTCGTGCTGTGTGCTAAACCTTTGTGGCGTGTTGAATACTGATTTTTCAGTTTTTTTTTTCCCCCCCCCCTCCATTATTTTCGGGTTTTCAGACTTGTTTGCGTACGGGGGGGGGGAGAGACTTTAGTATTGGTAGCATCTGATGTTCGATGCGTAAAGAGTCGGGTAGTCCCAGAACGTCAACTTGTTGAGAGAACTGCAGCGTGGAAGGGGCATGGAAGAATGTATTGTGTAGCTGACAAACTGTGTGCTGGTGGAGATGTTTCTCCATGTTGGCTTTGAGGTGTAGCTGTGACGGAGCAGGGGTCCGAGAGATTTGCTGCAGTTGTGCTGTTGTCTTCCTGCTGGCCTTTTCTGTACTCTTTCCACTGGACACGGCTGCCAGCTTTCCATTAAGTTATCTCCTCAAAGTAGCAATTTGAGGCCAACAATTATTTCAAATGCCACGGGTAATCGCTTTGCTGGTGACGTTCTTATTGGTTGAATTTGACTAAGGAGACGGAGACTTTCGCTGCACCGTTGGTAGCGTGCAAAAATTACACCCACGCAGGAAAGAAATGGTTGTCTTAGAACTGACGTGGAACACAAGTGTGAAGTAAAGGCAGCTTTTCTTTCCCCTTTGTGGCTTTTAGGGATGATTTTTGCGGCAAACCGAATACCTCCACTTGTCTCTGCCTCATTAAGGTCAAATTATCAATCATTAGCCACTCAGAGGTTTAATCACGTTGTTGGAAGCAGATCTTGCATAAAAATCACATAATTTTGAGGGCATAATGTGTGTGGATGGTGTTTCCTTTGCTCTTTACAGTGTTAAATCTTAGACTGTTCAGGAAATGTTTTTGTTACAGAATATTCTAGTTTAACACTGGTGTTTCTTAGCTTCACTCAGCTTCATGGGATATAGGTGACGATGTGTTAACAAACTGCAGATGGAGTGATGGCTCTGATATTTGACTGGGCAGCCTGATTTGCTCTACTGTTAATATTTTGCATGTAACATTTCCCCCCCCCTCTTTAAGGCCACCCATCCTGTCTGAAGTTCTCCCCCGAGCTCACCTCGAATGTAAAGGCGCTGCGATGGCAATGTATCGAATGCAAAACGTGCAGCTCCTGTCAAATCCAGGGGAAGAACGCAGTAAGTGAACTCCTATGCTGTGCTTTTGAGTCTGCCAACATCGGTGTGTCGTCTTCAGTGCTTTACACTTCTGCTGTGTCATAAACTCGCATCTGCAATTAAAACATCTGACTCTTCCTCACCCAGTTTCAGGGAGTGTTTTATAGTTGTGGTGCGGATCGCTGTTAGAAGACAATGTATTTACCGGACAGTGAAAACTTTGAGACTGGTCGTTCTGATGTGTTCCTATGAACATCATGAGGCCATCTGATGCTCTCGCTCAAGGTCCTTGTCCTTCAAGGTTCCTCTTGCAGCTGTATAGGCTGAGCGCCGCAGTGCAGGTCTGTTCGCATCTGAGCTGCGGTCCGGCAAGCCTGCCTGCCGCGAGAGCCCCTGGTAGCAGAGTAAATGGACAGTTTTGCTGAGGGAGGGGATCAGTCTGGGGTTCATTCCTCCCTCCGTCGGTTGCCAGCAGCGAGGGCCGTGTCGTCCTGCCTCTTGGCTCTTACCTTCCCCGCAGGGTGGTAGCTGACTCGCGATGTGAGAAGTAGGTCAAGTGCAGGTTTGCGGCCAGCGTTTCCCTGCCAGTGTGTGGCACTATCGGAAAACGTGGGCTTAGTAAATATCCCTCAGTAATAAATGTATATATTCAGCATGTGCGTCATTCCCTTTCAGGATGACATGCTGTTCTGCGATTCTTGCGATCGGGGGTTTCATATGGAGTGCTGTGACCCCCCGCTATCGAAAATGCCAAAAGGTAAGGCTGGTCATGCAGACGTTCATTACTTGTGACTTTGAGTGTGAAAATGTTTTATTGATTTGGCGTGTGTGACGCCGGGTGTCCTGACAGCTTTACTTGTAAGGCTTGTAAAACGCAGGGAAAATGGTCATGTCATGTATTTAATAACATATTATTACTTTGCTCAATCAGCTTTGCTGCGCTTAGAAATGTACCCCCCCCCCCAATTCCACTCGTCCCGAAATAGATTTTTATTTTTCTTTTTATTTTTTGCTTTTGTTTTTGTTCTGAGAAATTAATTGTCCTTGATAGTGGTCTCCATTGCCGTTTGCGTTGTTAGGAAGCGTATCCGTCAAGCACGTGTCCTTTTGAATTGACCGAGCAGTCAAACGCTGCCTTGCTTTGCTTCGATGTCCTTCCAGGAATGTGGATCTGCCAAGTGTGTAGGCCAAAGGAGAAGAGAAAAGGTTTGCTGCAAAAGAGAGCCGCCCAGATCAAGCGCCGATACGCAAAGCCGTTGGGAAGACCCAGAAGCAAGCCCAAACAGTCTACCATGTGCGTCTGGTAGCAGCTTCCGTTTACTAACGCTGAAAGACGTTTGGAGGCTCAGCGAGTCGTGTCGCTGCCTCATAACTGTAGGTCCATCTGTTTAATTTGATCGTCACGCCCATCCCAACAGAGGTGTTTCTGGAATCCTAAATTTGCGGTAATCGTTTGAGTTAACGTATGCACGTAAAAAGCTATACAGTGACTTTTTACAGTGTGTCAGTTTGGTGCTTCTCTGCTGGAAGCGCCTGTCTGACAGGGAGGGCCTCCTGCTTTTGATCAGCATCATCTCACTCGCCGTGTTGTGAAAAACCTTTGAGCGTCACACCTCCTTCCTATTCTCCGTGCACCCGGCGTATTTTACCCATCGTCCCTCGGGTGTTAGCTGCTGTTCTCGGAGTCTGTGCAAAGTGTATTTTGTAAGGTGTAACCTTTCACTAGCAAGGGCTGCCTTCAAATAGTGTAGCCCCTTCGCCCTCCTCATTGCAAACCCGTTTGATTAAAAACCAATGGGCTTTATATTCTCAGCACCCCCCCCCCCGTTTACTTTTTTGTGCTGCTTTTCTTGATTTGCGAAATTCTGTTTGTGTACCTCGTTTTGTGAACGCTTGTTTCGTCTCCCCTTTAGGTCTGTACCCAGTGGAGGAGGTTCCATGATAGCACTGGCTGGAAGGGGGTCACCTGGTAGGGGTCAAAAGATTACCGTCTGTTCCACACGCTCATCTGATCATTCTGCATCTGTGCCGGACACAAAGAACAGGGAGCCGGCTGTCCCGCGCTCCTGTTGGCCTGGTGACGCCACCAAATTCACCACCTCTTCCTCCACCCCCCCCACCCCCACGTGTTTCACGTCCACATCCACCCCCCCCAAACTCGCCGTTAACAAGAAAACCAAAGGTCTTATCGATGGGCTTTCGAAGTTTTTCACGCCGTCGCCGGTGGGCCGGCGCTCACGGGCCGAGGCGGCCCGTCCCTCGCGGCAGCGCCGGCCCAGGAAGCGGGGCCCGCGGGTGCCCCCGGGCCAAAAGTTTCCCAGCCCTCCGTGCACGCTTCCCCCCGCGCCTCCGTTGCCCGGACAGAGCCCCCCCGCCTCACAGAAGTCCAGCAGTTCAGCTTTGGCGAACTCCCCCCAGAGCTCGTCGAGCCAGTCTAGCGTGCCCTCCTATAGCAGCCTGTCGAATTACAGCCAGCTTAAGGGACTGTTTGACGGACTCTCCCATATCTATGCGACTCAGGGACAATCTCGGAAAAAGGGGCTCCCTAGCTACGCACCGCCTAAGCGCGCGCGCCGTAAGCCGGAGCTGTCTTCCACGCCGAAACCCTGCCCCCAGCCCCACGGACAGAGAGACGCTAAGGCTAGGGTAGCGGCCCGCCACGTCCCCTCCCCTGGGTGGGGCGTGCCAAGAGGACGGCCCTTTAAGGCGGGCGCTCATTTCAGGGGAGCGTCCTTCCTGAGAAAGAGCAGGATGCTAGGCAGGTTGAGGTATAAGGTGGCCGCTCAGAAGGGTACCCCCACGCCAGGGAACGGGCACTGGACTGATGGGAGGAGTAGACCCGGGCGCTCTGATGGTAAGCACAAGGCTTCCTGCTCCGGCCAACCCTGCGTCTCGTCCAGCAAAAACACCTTGTAACATTGAGCTTTTGCCATTCCTCTTTTCTTTATTTTTCCATCCCCTCCCCCACCTCCAGACTGAACGTTTGGAAAGTAGAAGACAAAGCGCACTTTCGCACCGCCTTCCTCCTAACGCTGATTAACACGTAGACTGTCCTTTTTGACTAATCCTGGTACCACGTCGTTTTGATTTCCCTTTTTGGTTGGTTTTTGCGTCTCGTACCCGTAGACCTCTCTCACCCTGCTCGTGGCTTTGTGTTTGTGCATGAAGGACTGTCCTCATTCTGTTTCGCCTTGCTCTGTCCTCGTCCCATCTTCATCACCTCTTGCCGGAGGCTGCTCCTCATCGCTACACGCAGCCTTTTCCGTGAGCCCTGCCCAGCTAACTTCGGTTTTGCCACAGAAGCTCTGCTCTGCTCAACGACACACTTTGGTTCTCCCAATCACGATGAATCGTGGGTGTTATGCTGATTTGTGTTTAGTTTCATTTGTATATTCTCAGCGCCCTTGCCATTTGCCTTCACAGGAGCATGTACATTAGATTTAAGGTGTAAAAGATAAGGAGTTGCTAAATCTTAGCAGATAGTGATGAAATTGAAGTCTGGGCCTTTGGCACATTTTAAATGCGTTTATTTGATCTCTGTCATGTCTGCATGTTTGTTTTTTTTTTTTTTTTTTTATAAAACTCAGTTACAGTTCAGTTTATGCAGCTGCATAATGACTTCCATGTTACGACAGTCTAGTAGAATAAAACGGGCAAGTAAACAATTATGATAAATGAATGTGGAAGAGTCTTTAATATCCTTGGTTTCTTGCGTATTTGCCGATTAAATTAAAGGGGTGTAAAATGTAATTGTACTTTATGCGAGGGATAATGCAGAACGTGGAAGCTGTTATTCAGTGGGCCATTAACTTGAGTTTTGGCCTATTTGACTGATGTCTTGCTAGATAAGGAATATTGAAGCGATTTGTTCAATTACAGTACTAATCGGCCGTGACATTTTTCAATTGAGTAAATATGGATAACCAAATCTCTGGAGGAAGACAGAATAAGGAATGTTTGTGTGTGAGCTACGTGGGAAGATTGGAGCCTTGTTTTATTTATTTATATTTATGGTACATGTAACTGGATTAAGACAAACGAAAGTCGTGCTCTGTGCGCGTCTTGCAGGAACATGGCAATAAAAGCATGTGTATACACGACGTTGTTTAACCGTATGGGTCAGTAATGTAGACAGAAGGCCACTCGGACCTCTTGTTTGTTAATGGGTTGATTTTTATTAATGCACTAGAGTGTTTTGTTCATTTTGAAGTATGCCCCCGATCCTGCCCTCCTAGTCCCGCTTACTAACGTGGGATGTTCAGCTTCGTTTTGGTAGAGTCATCTGTGAATGCAGCCTTTTGTTAAACTGAGATTGTGAGCATCCATGGTCAAAGCTGGAGGAAAGCTGTGTTTGTGACAGTCGTTTTTAAGGTGTCGGTGGTGTGTTCAGTCTCTGCGTACTGCCCGCTGCCCAATGTGCTGAGAGTTGAGTGTGGATTTACTGTTGCTGCTGTCTGGGTGGTTTAGATGGCGAAGTCATCAAGAAAGTAAAGCGAGATGCCGTGGACTTGAGTGCGGCCGTGTCGAAGGAGCACGTCACGCAGGAGGACGTGGAGATCTTCAAGCGGGTGCAGGAGCTCTCCGCGCAGGTGAGCGCACTTCGCTATGTGGCGCCGGCGATTCGCACGCCTCTCGTCGGGGAAACCGAGACGGGGAGCGGCGGTCGTTTTCAAGAAAAGTACGGGCGCGACTACAGGTCGTCGTCGTCTTACAACCGTTGTTTTGCGTGATAGAAAACGGAAAATGGCGCAGGCTGCGGGAGGTACCCGGCAGTGATCGACTTTGGGAAGTACGAGATACAGACGTGGTACTCCTCACCATACCCTCCTGAATACTCCAGGTACGAACCGTCGTCGGCTTGCTTTCGCCCGCCGTGTAGGTGACGGGGAAGGGGCAGCTTGCGAGATGGCTCGTGATGCTTCTTCTCCCCGCAGATTGCACAAGCTTTATCTCTGCGAGTTCTGTCTGAAGTACATGAGAAGCAAGATGATTCTCCAGCGGCATTCGAAGAAGTGTGGATGGTTTCACCCACCGGCTAATGAAATATACAGAAAGAACGACTTGTCTGTTTTCGAGGTCAGCAACCACTTAATCTCTCCCGTCCCTTATGATATGTATGTTTTATTAAATTAGTCATTGGGTCTTGAATATTAGCATGGTTGCCTGGGAAGTGTTGGGCTTATGTTGTTATAAGTAGTCGTCTCCTTGTTGTTTTCACCTTGGGTTAGTGTCAGCTTCCTGCGTTGTATGATAAAGCAGTCACCGCCCACGGGCCTGCCAGACTTTCCGCTTTCTTTACACAACGCCGGGTGCTGCATGCTGAACATCTCACTTCCCATTGCTGAAGGTGATGGCCCAGCAGCCACTGAGCAGCACCTAGACCCTGTGGCCAAAACAAGGTTCCCATAATGGTTGACCAGTGCAGAAGTGCTCCTGGGAACAGCTGTTTGTGCTGGCTCACGCGCTTCGGCGTGCCTGAGCATCGGCAGCGTTTCAGCAGTGCGTGCGCAGCCTCGCTGAGCTAGTGCTTTAGCAGGTTCTTACTGGTCATAAGCAGGTTCTTAACATTATGACCACTGATAGGTGATGTGAATAACATTATCTTGTTACAACGGCACCTGAAAGTGAGATGTATTAGGCAGCAAGTGAACATTTGTCCCTGATGTGTTGGGAGCAGCTAAAAATGGGCGAGCGTGAGGATTTGAGAGACTTTGACAAGGACCAAACTGTGATGGCAAGACGACTGGGTCAGAGCAGCTCCAAAACTGCAGCTCTTGTGGGATGTTCCTGGTCTGCAGTGGTCAGGACCCACCCAAAGTGGTCCAAGGAAGTAAAACCAGTGAACCGGTGACAGGGTCATGGGCGGCCAAGGCTCACTGATGCGCATGGGGCGTGAAAGCTGACCTGTGTAGTCCGATCCAATAGAAGAGTTACTGTAGCTCAAATTGCTGATGAAGTTAATGCAGGTTGCCCAGGCTGACCTGTGTCCAGCACCAAAAGTGTCTACAATGGCCCTCTGAGCATCAGAATTGGACTACAAAGCAACGGAAGAAGGTGGTCTGGCCTGATGAATTACATTTTTTTACATCATGTGGATGTCTGGGTGTTTCTGCTTTGCTTACTTTGACAAGACATGGCACCAGGATGCACCATGGGAAGAAAGAAAGTCAGCAGAGGCAGTGTGATGCTTTGGGCGATGTTCTGCTGGGAAACCTTGGGTCTTGCCGTTCATATGGATGTTACTTTGACATGTACCACCTGCCTATACATTGTTGCTGACCAAATACACACCATCGTGGAAAAGGTATTCTCTGATGGCAGTGGCTCCTTTCAGCAGGAGAATGCACCCTGCCTCACTGCAAAAATGGTTTGAGGTGTTGACTTGGTCTCCAAATTGTCCAGATCTTAATCCAATCAGGCATCTATGGGATGTGCTGGTAAAACAAGTCCAGTCTATGGAGGCCCCACCTCACAACTTGCAGAACTCTTCTACTGACAGCTTGGTGCGAGGTACCTGCCGAGGTCTAGTGGAGTCCACGCCTCGGCGGATCAGGGCTGTTTTGGCTGCAGAAGGGGAACCGTCTCAATATTAGGCGGGAGGTCGTAATGTTATGGCTTATCACTGTGTAACTAGTCTTTGTTATACATGAAGTTTTGGATGTGATTTGGAGAGTGATGTGAAGTACTTTTTCCTCTCTTTGCAGGTTGATGGTAATGTGAGCAAAACGTACTGCCAGAACCTCTGCTTGTTAGCCAAACTTTTTCTGGATCACAAGACGCTGTATTATGATGTTGAGCCTTTTCTTTTTTACGTGCTCACAAAAAACGACGAGAAGGGGTGTCATCTCGTTGGGTACTTCTCCAAGGTAAGAACGTTCTGGATCTCGCCGCTTTCTTCTTGCAGTCCAGGTCGATGTGGTCGTTTCTGTGAATTTTTTATGGGGGTGGGGGGTAGATTGAGAAACATGGTTCTTTGTAGTTTGACAACTTGTATCCAACAGAAAGTTTAATCATTCATAGTATCACACTTTTATAGAGGAAATTGAATTTCATGTACTTTTAACATAAATCTTTTTGAAAGGTAAAAGTTCATTATGCCAAAGAATTTCTGTTCTGGTTTGTATTGGGAGTGTGACATGAACAAAGTGTTTAGGGTTTTTGTAATCTTAACCCTGCAGACTGTCCTGTGACTCCTTAGTCTGAACACAATCATCCATATAAACAAGCCATCGGTGGTGCTTTGTGGTGTTTACTATTCATGTCTGTCTGCAGTTTCCGATTCTCAAGTGTATGAAATGATAAAACGCTACCAAGGACTTGAAGAAAAGGGAGCAGTTTGAATTTTTAGCGGCGCTCTACTTGAATTAAATGTGTGTTAGTGCAGTGTTCAGTCTGACCAGCTCGTTTTCCTTTGTGACGCCTCTCGAATGCGACCGTATTGACTTTTTGCGGCGGTGGCACTGCTGCGTGAGCCAAGCATGGTGGCAGGTGTGACTCGGCAGAGCGCTGATGCTCTGGGTCTGTTTCCCAACCCCCCCAGGAGAAGCTCTGCCAGCAAAGGTACAACGTCTCCTGCATAATGATCATGCCTCAGTACCAACGCCAGGGCTTCGGACGTTTCCTCATCGACTTCAGTGAGTGCTCGCTAAGCCTCGTTCTCCAGGCGGTCCCCCACTGTCCTCCCACCTTTTGTAATTTTGTCTAGATGGAATGGAGGCCACAGTAAGATTACTCGCTGCTGATTTAACACCCCTCCGTGTGTCGTCTTCTGCTTTTCACACAAACGCTTTAATGCAGCCTTTTATTGTCGCCGTTGGCTCTCTGATTATGTAACCATCTTAGCTGATTGTTGTTTAAGTAAAGGTGTGTTCTTTTTGGGTTCTTGCTGCCTCTACCTGGGGTGACCCCTGTTTGTTTATTTGAGCCCATTTTTGTTTACTGGTTTATTCTGAGCCCCTCTTTCCTTGGGGGGAGGGGGGGTGCAAATCTGTACTGTTTTAGTATGTTAGCCGTTTAATAACAAACATGGGTGGAAGAAATGGGATTGAGTGGCCACTGTGCCTGGTTTTGAATGTGTTTGAAATGGTGGTGTAAATGATACATTCTTTGTTTCTTATTATCAAATGCTGTCCTTGGTTTAACAGTTTTGGTTTATTGTATGGATATCGACATTACAACATTAACAACATCTTTAAAATGTAACTTTATAGTCAAGTGGTTTTCTTATCTTTTTTTGTTAGCTGGCAAACATTTGAGTTGCATTTCTTTGTGTTTGTTGTTAGAACCAATATATAATCAAGTTAGTCGCTCCCCTAGTGACCTGGATGCCCCCATACTGTATGAAAATGCTAATCGCAGTGCAAAGTTGTGACTTTTTGCTAAAAATAAAGGCATGATGAAATCAAAAAGTCTAAATGCAGTGCGATACAGAATTAAACTGCGGTGTCTCTGGATGCAAATGAGCTGTATAAGTGTGTGCACGCGTGACTGACGCTACTTCCTATATATTCCTGGCTGGTTTTTACACTTTCCATGCTGTGTTGGAGCCAATTTTACAGAACTTGTGTTATTCTTCATTGATACACCTGGTGTTCCCCATAGTATTAAAGAGCTGCATGAATCAATTGGGTTTCTCTTGTAATGGATGGTCCGTGTCAAGCCTGCTGTAAGCCTAATTACTGATAGAGGTACCTTGTGTAGCCCTCCCCCTCAGGCCCGTCTTTGTGTTTTGTTCCGCTACGCTGCTCTCCTTCCTCCTAACCTCTCCTGTTGACCTTGCCAGCATGCGTTTGACAGAGGTTGAGAGAGTGAGAAATATGCTTCTCCTCCACTCTGGTGCTTCTCGGCATTTGGCCTGAGTCTGTAAACAGTCATCTTAACGTCAGAAGATCCTAGTTTCATGCCATGTAAACCAGTGGCCCTCTAGAAACTGAGGCTTTTAAAAAATTGGTTTAACGTTGTAACGTTGCGTCTGCTTCCGTGTCAGGTTTTTTATTTTTACTTTTATTATATTTTTTTTTGCTAGGTTACCTGCTGTCGAGGCTGGAAGGACAAGCGGGGTCCCCAGAGAAGCCGCTGTCAGATCTGGGTCGCTTATCCTACTTGGCATATTGGAAAAGTGTCATACTGGAGTACCTTTACAGCCACCCAGATAAACACATCAGTATTAAGGGAATAATTCGAGCCACTGGGATGTGTCCACATGACATCGCTTCAACCCTGCAGCAGCTCAACATGATTGACAGGCAGGATGGCAGGTGAGTCGATATGCAGCTTGTGCCCATTATATCTAGGCAGCACCTGATAAATCCACGGCCGTGTGTACGGGCTGTCAGCTGTTTTGACCTCTTGCTTACAGGGGTAACTTCCTACTGCCTCCTTTTTCGTAACGCCCTTCTTGATGCCGTTATTAAGACAAGCCGTCGTCGACCCGGATACGTGCGCGGCGCTGTCCGGCGTCATCGGGGTCTGGGTGTTTAGCTGCCGGTGTTAACTGTCGCTGTGCGGTGACGTTGAGTTTGGCGGTCTGCGTCCAGGTTTGTGTTGATACGGAGGGAGGGGCTGATTCAGAGCTACGTGGCAAAGCTGAGGGGGAACCCCCGTGTCAACGGCGTCGACGCACACTGTCTCCGGTGGTCTCCTGCGGTGCCCTTCAGCGCCGCGCTCTCCGAAGAGGAACGGGAGGCCGAGATGGACGTAAGTTTCCGCTACTACCCCCCCCCCCCAGTTCTGTGTTTAGCTATTGTATGTTGTTTTTTTGAGTTGAGTTGCTTTGTGTGAGCTGATGATTAAAGTTTACACGTTTCTTGGAATGCGTGTGACGAACTGAACTAAACGCATCGTTGCAGTCGTATTTGTGGAAGTGTGGAGGCATAGGTGCTTTGGCTTCATGATCTTTGTTCTTCTTCTAACCTGCAACTTCCCCACCCCCCCTTTGGTCGAGTTATTGCTGTGCCAGGGCCTGTCCTGCCAAATCTAGTGTTAACACTTAATGATTGTTGCATAATAAAGCCATCACCAACAGATTAGTTGATGACGCGCCACAGTGAAATAAAAAACGCAGAGCCTTCAATATAAGGGCATTTGCAGGCTATTAATCACATTCTGCTTCCTGTCACAGTCCTACTTGTGTACATCTTGTAGAACGTATGGAATTATGCATATTCAGACAATCTTTTTTTGTCTCTGGGTATGACCTGAGTTTGGCTGTGCATAAGCATTTTGATGTCTTGATAAATGGCCTGAATTCAGTCTGTGTTTTATTGATCCTGGAAGATTAATCTGGTGTGTGTGTGTGTGTGTGTGTGTGTGTGTGTGTGTGTGGACAGCTGCTAATGAAAGCATAATGTTTTTCCTGCTTTGAAGCAGCAGCGTTTATTCAGCATCTTGCTGTCACAGCGCCAGACTTCTAGAATGTTCAGCCTCTGTCGTTCCGTAGGCTGACCGTTTGACGGAGCAGGCGAGCTGCTGGGAGAAGGAGGAGCAGGAGGTGGGCTCGTTGGGTCACCATGGCAGGCCGCCACCCGCAAAGGCCAACGGCAAAAGCATGGCGTGGAGGTCGCCGCACCACCCAGTTGAATCGACGCTACACGACAGTGATGAGTGCAGTGAGGAAGACTGCGACTCGGACCGCTCCCCGCCTATCCTCACCAAAGCCCAGGCCATGTTTAGCACCAAAAGAAAAGTGAGCTGGGGCAATTCTCAAGACCCGGTTAGAAAAGGCCCTGCTTTTGTTTACGTGTTTGTGTTTCTTGAACAAAG
Organism: Chitala chitala; assembly: GCA_025773905.1. Lineage (NCBI taxonomy): Eukaryota > Metazoa > Chordata > Actinopteri > Osteoglossiformes > Notopteridae > Chitala > Chitala chitala. The sequence goes on from JABJVR010000036.1 coordinate 2,982,908, forward strand.
ATTCTGTGTTCTGCAGTAAAAGTAATTTTGAGTGGTGTGTATGGGGCTCCAATTCCCTTCTTTGAATGTCACTTTCTGTAAGATGGTGATGCACTGTAGTAGTTCTCATGCAGCAGACGGGGGGGGTGCGCAATGTTTTTTTTTTTTTTTTTTTTTTTTTTTTTTTTTTTTCTCCCCCCTTCTCTCTTCTGGTTACAAGTGTTACGTAACACAGATGTGTATGTGACACTGCCCTCCTGTGTTTTGAAATAGTATTACAGCAATGTTAACTTGCTGTATTGGTATGGTAGTTATTAATATATTAGGGTTTTTTTTTTTTTTTTTTTCCTTTTTTCCATGTTATGACAAATGTACTAATTAAGGTTGTCACGTGTAACACTATTGTGCGGTATTGAGTAGTTTCCAGATAAGTAAAATTTATTTCAGGTCTTACTCAGGCAAGATCAATGTTTAGGGTAAAGTAGTACATGACAGACCCTTTCATACCAAATAAACAAGACACGGCTGCACAAAGGTAAACTTGACTCTAAAAAGATGGGCAGTTTTTCTTTTTTTTGTGATGGCTGCTCTCTTCCCAGTTCAAGACTGAACGTTTCTGCTGCTCATTTCAGAGACCCATCCTTAGACGAAAGAGGGGCAGGAAGAGGAAGAGGATGAACAGCAGCGTCACTACGGAGACCATCTCCGAGACGACAGAGGTCCTCGACGAGCCCTTCGACAACTCGGAGGATGAGAGGCCCATGCCTCTGCTGGAGCGCACCTGCAGGGATGTGGACACAGAGGATGAGGATGAGGGGGAGGAGGAAGAGCAACGCTTGGTCAGGAAGGTGAAGGTGCACCGATGGGAAAGATGGAAAGCCGTGAGAGACAAGGCAAAAGGCAGCCACATATATGATAATGAAGAAGCAGAGGAGATCGGCCTTAAAGGTAGTGTCCCTAGAATTCCTGTTCTGCACACATCTCATACACACTTAGCATGGTTCAAGTGCATTTTTATGAAAGTTTTCATTTTGGGTTTCAAGGATGTTAGGGACGAACAAATTCAGATTTACTTGAATTCTCTTAAAATGTATATTCTCCAAATTAATCGTAAAATTGGGAACACGTTTGCTGTATGGTGCTACTTAAGTATTGAATGCTAGACATCGTGAAATTTTGGTATCATGAAGTTATTTTTTTTAATCATTCTTGTCTTTGTCTCGTAGTTGCAAAGCAAGAGGACAATCCACGGCCTGTCCGGCGTAAGAAAGGGTGGCCCAAAGGGGTCAAGCGAGGCCCCCCAAAGTGGAGGTTGAAGAGGGAGAGGAAGATGGGCTTTAAGCTGAACCTGTACACTCCACCTGAGACGCCTATGGAGGCCGATCACCACATTCCTGCTGGAGAGCCAGATGAGGTTGAACAGAAGGCTTCGGCTATTGCGGAGGAGGACTGTGATCCCGGGAAAGACACAGAGCCTCTGGATGATGGACTGGAAGCCCTGCTGGCAGATGCTCAAGGCCCTGACATGTCAACCCTGAAAAAACAGGACCAACATTTTGACCAGCCAAGATCTCCAGAAGATTCCTTCAGCCTCGATGAAAGCCAGGACAACCATGACCCTATAGCTGATGATCAAGACGAAAGCAAGGCCGTGACTGACGAGAAGGAGCACAGCGCACGGCTGGACGAGATTGACGAGGATGAGGAGGAGGAGGAAGAGCTGGTGCACGTTGAAGACCACGATGCGGATGATGAGGATGACGGCCACATCGATTCAACTGAGTTGGAAAAGGAGGAGAAGCTTCAGGACAGTTTAAAAGATAAGCCTGAATACAAAGAATCTTTTTTAGATCCAAACAATCTGAATAGTCAAGAGGAATGTCAGGAGAATTTGTCTGACAGCCGCAACGGCGTTATCGCCCCCACGGTCGACGAGGACGCTCGGGAGAGCACCGCTCTCTCGGAGCATCCTGCCGATTCAGAGTCTGATGAAGAAGAGAGTCTTGACCCGCATCAAAAGGAGAGCGAGTCCCTTGGCTCGGTCGTAAGAGAGGGTCCTCCTGCCTGCCCTGAGATGGACACGGAGACCGTGCAGGCAGTGCAGTCCTTAACCCAGGAGAGTCATTTTCAGGACTGCGCTGAGACGCAGGAAGCGTGCCGGAGCTTACAGAGATACGCCCACATAGACCAGAGCCCCCAGATGGCGCCCCTGGATGACTGTCAGCAGTCCGATCACAGCAGCCCAATTTCCTCTGTGCATTCCCATCCGAGTCAGTCTGTCCGCTCCGTCAGCAGCCCCGCGGTCTCGGTCCTGGAGAGCAGCTACGCCCAAATCAGCCCCGACCAGGGCGCCATGACGATGCCACCTCTGCAAAACATGGAGACGAGCCCCATGATGGACGTGCCGTCTGTGTCGGACCACTCGCAGCAGGTCGTGGACAGCGGCTTCAGCGACCTCGGCAGCATCGAGAGCACGACGGAGAACTACGAGAACCCGAGCAGCTACGACTCGACCCTCGGGGGCAGCGTGTGCGGCGCGGGCTCGTCGCAGAGCAGCTGCTCCTACGGCAGCATCTCCTCCGGCAGCGTGCCGCAGAGCAGCTGCGCCGTCACCCAGCAGATGGCCGCCGTCAGTGGGGGCTGCGCCATGGTGCAGCAGAGCAACATGAGCTCTCCACAGAGCTGTGGGGTCAAGTCCCCCCAGGGCTGCGTGGTGGCGGAGCGCCCGCCCAGCGGCAGCCAGTTGCAGCAGCTCTCGCAGTGCGCCATGCCCGCCGGCTTCACATCATCCATGCAGTTGGGCGACATTACCGAGTCTGGAGGCCCCGGCCTCGGTCTCTATGAGCGGATGAGCCAGGGCGAGTATGCGGGCGGACATTACCCGCAGCCGTCGGCCACGTTCAGCCTGGCAAAGCTGCAGCAGCTCACCAACACGCTCATGGAGCACCCACTGCCTTTCAACCACGCCTCTTCTCACCCCATGACGTCCTATGCAAACACAGTTCCCCTGTCCTCGCAGCTCGCCAACTCCGGTCTCGTGTCACTGGCACAGTCCCCGCACACCGTCCCAGGCAGCCCACAGACACAGGCCACAATGACCCCTCCCCCGAATCTGACCCCCCCACCCATGATGCTGCAACGCAACATGGCAGCGTCGAACATGGGCATACCCCCCTCGCAGCGGCTTCAAACGCAGATGGCGGCCAAGAACCACATCTCGATCCGGTCCAAGTCCGTGCCCCTGTCCCATCACCAACAGCAGATGTACGGGCGCACCCCGCAGGGCGTCCCCGTGCAGAGCCCCGCCCGCACTCTAGCGATGTCGCGCGTCAACATGGGCGTAAACCTCATGCCCGCGCCAGCATACAACGTCAACTCCATGAACATGAACATGGCCCCGCTCAACGCCATGAATGGGTACAGGGTGACCCAGCCCATGATGAACAGCGGCTACCATGGCAACCACGCTTACATGAACCAGTCCCCGCAATACTCTATGCAGATGGGCATGATGGGAACGCAGCCATACCCCCAGCAACCCATGCAGGCGTCTCCGCACAGCAACATGATGTACACCCCAGCAGGTCACCATGGCTACATGAACGCTGGCATGCCCAAACAGTCCTTAAACGGGCCTTTTATGAGACGCTAGTGACCAGCTGGAAGTTTCTCTGAGGTATACCCTTTCCAAAATGCCCACCTTCATCTGGAGGGTTATTTTATCCCTACCCCCTTCCCTTCTGTTTGTAATTGTTATTGTTTTGAATACTCTATGAAAAACCAGCACTTGGTAAAAATGCAAAAAAAACTTTTATTTTCATTTTTTTTTTGTGATTACAAAAATAAGCTTTTTCCTATTTTTTGGGAAGCCTTACAAATGGAAGATTTAATTTGGTCGGTGTCGTCTGCAGTCGAGCGTTCGCGAGGACGACGACGACGGTAATGAAGCTTCAGCAACAGAAGGCGTCCACGTTGGGGCTGCGTCTCCGTAGCAACCTGGAGGGTGGAGCCAGTTAATGTGCCTGCTAAAGATAGTGAACACTTATTAGGGCCTTTTCAGTTTACCTGTCCGACAGTACTGAAATTTAATTTGTACCATAGTTCATGCGTTTGTACATTTAAATTATTGTATGTTTTATTTTTAATTTTCCTTTTTTTTTTTTGTTTTTTTTTTTTTTTTTTTTTTGTAAAGTGACACTTAGCATGCTACAATGTCTTTGTTAGTGACAGTGCGTTAAGTAGTACTGTACAAGTGTTGTGCATAATACCAAGCCATTTTAGAGTGTATGGCCTTCCTTAGAGTTCCCTGTTATGGGAGAAAGATTATACTATATTTTTGTTATTTCTAATACTCTGTACAAATTGTAAACTTAGTCCTGTTTTTTGGTTAAGTTTGAAAGGTTTTATTGCTAAATGTGTATAATTCTGGACTTTTTGTATCGAGTTTCCTTAAAGAAGGCAGCTTTCTGTTTTATAATGCAGACTGATTTCTGTCTAAATAATGAAGCGTATCTCGTGTTTGTACCCGGATAATTCTAGAACATTTCAAAAGTACGCGACCAGAAATGTGGTGGAATTTTAAAAACCGATTATGATGAATAAAAAAAAAAAAATAATAAAAATTTAGTCCAAAGTTGTATTTTATGAAAATGCCTTTAACTTTACATTTTCATTCCATCTGTAGATTTGTTTTCTATCTTTATAAGATGTTGAATTTATATTTTACAAAAGTTCAGAGCGGTAGCCTGTGAATAGACCAGACCAAGCTAACAAATCGCATGTAAAAAGCAGATTGTACGTGTGAGTTAATATTGCCCTTTTTTGTAGCCTTTGTACCTGTACAGAGTGGCTGTAAGCACGGGGTTGGGGGGGGTTTCTGCTTAAGTGTACAATATAGTACAGAGGAAGTCTTGTATTTATGAGTTACCTTCTTAGTCACTTAAAATGCTGTACATTTTAGCATAAAATAAATTATGATGAACCATGTGTAGATTTGTGTCGTTGTTTATAAACGGTTGTCTCACACGGATGCACACGTGGACTGGCGTCGCACACGTTTCTTTATTTTTTGTAAATGCGATTGAAGTTCTGGAACGTTTGTGATGGCGGTTGGTAGAGAACTGGGTCGGTACCACAGAGGCGCTGTATAATGAACGCTTTCAGAGGTTTTCGGTGTCCACCTCATGGTCCCAAGGCTGCTATTGCTGGGTTTATTGGATAAAAACTCTAACCCCCCCCCCCTTCTCACTTCTGTAGTGGGTATACAGCTCGCTCTGAGAGCTCCTGTCTTACTGTTCCACCTGACCACTTAACCACTTGATTGAACAAATTTGGTCCCCAATTAAATTAATTTGCTGTTCTTTTCCTCCCCTCTCTCTGGCGACGAGTTTATTTGTTGAAGGGGGGTCCAAGATGATGATGTCTGTGGCTCTTAAAGCGCCCAGACCCAGAGCCCTGCTGGGGGGGGATCACAGTTCTCCTGTGGACGCTGTTTCACAGTTGGCTTTATTGACCACACAATACTTGATGTAATGGAAAGACCTGAGTTTGCCTTACTAGTGTTATTAATCTTGATAATGTTAATATTGTGACCTGAATTTAGGGCATATTAAAAAAAAAAATAATAAAATTATTACATAACACTTGTTATTCACACATCCAAAGCCAAGCATAGATATGAGCCGTTTTTTATTTGAAAGTGTAAAATCAAGACGTGTGTATATTTTTAATTTAGTTTTATAGTACTTTATTAATCCCAGAGGAAAATTACTTCTCTGCATTTAATCCATCCCCTGAGGGTAGCAATTGGCTGCCAGCCACTTGCAACACCTGAAGAGCTAGCATCTTGAGTGCCTTGTTCAAGGACACACCTGGCTGGGCTGGGATTCGAACTGTGTGTGTGTGAGTGAGAGAGGAAAAAAAAATGTTTGTATATGCATGTGTATGTATACATGTAAATTATATATAAAACATAACTGGAGTATTTGGTTTCTTTCTCTCTGTATACTGTAATTGAAAACGCCTGGTGAATTCAGCTCTGAAAAAGCTCTTTTAAATGACCGTAAATATATTTTATTTGTCCTATCCTGTGCCAAGCTTATCCTTCCCCGTCCTCCGCGCCGGAGGTGTTGCCCTGGTCTGGGTGTCCCGTGTGCCCTCGCAGCTGCGCTTCCAGCTGCCGCAGCTGCTTCAGGAAGCCCCAGTTGGGCAGGATGCGCCTGCACCGCTTCACGTGTTCAAGTGAGTCCACCAAGGTCATGCCCTCATGGGTCATGAGGTAGGCCAAGAAGAGCGTGGCTGATCTGCTTCTTCCCATGACGCAGTGCACCAGAAGTTTGTCTGAAAGGAACGGAGAGGGTATCAGAATACATTTTATGAGTTTACTTTGGCAATGATAACATTTAACCTGATAGTAAATCATTTACGTTGTAGTCTTTACATAGATTAGCCAACGGTCGTCAATTTTCCCCAACGGTTTGTACTGGGTGCAGAACAAAATTTACCTTAATTATCGCCTTTGTACACACTTTATTAGCTTTTATGTCCTTTAATGTCTGCTATGCAGTCAGCCTTGTGGTAATTACATTTTATTATCTAATTTGCTCCGTATTTTTAGCGAAAACTTTACTACTCTAAGCAAAAACTGAAGGAGCTCAAAGCTTTTTACTAACCCTACAAAGTGATTTGATTTAGCCTACGTGACGTACTCTCCGGTTTGCTGAGCGCATAGTTGATAAACTGAGCCGCAGGGTAAAAGAACTTGCTGAGGTTGAACGTGGGAATGTCCTCAGCTTCAATCCCGTAGTATTCGATGTTCATGCCGTTGTAGTACTCGGGCCCGGTGTCCACGCTGTTGCGTTCCCCTTCGGCCGCGTTCAGGATGTGCGTCACACCCATCTTCTGAAGACAGTAGCGATTCCGTGCCATGTCTCTGTGCAGTGAAAGAAGCTAAGCTGTTAGCAGTAAGCCAGATCTTCAGAAGCTTAGCAGCATAAATGGGTTCTGCATTTTTCAAGAATTCTTAGCATCTTTTGAGTGTTTTATTACATATTAATTTATCAATGGTTTCAAAATTGTATGTAATTTAATGCCACAATTACATTTCACAATGCTTTGCTGTGTGCATTACAGCTTTTACAGTAAATAAATGACTTGTGAATTTATAATTGGTTGTTTCTTATAAACTAATATCTTTCAAGGCATAATTTAGTGTACCGATTATGTTCTGAGACTGCAGTAATATTAATCTTACTCACTCGTCACCAATGTAGACGTGTGGCCAGACCTCATTGACGTGCGCATATGCTACCGTGGGACCACGACAAAGGATCTTTTCCAGCTCATATCCCCCTGGTGTAACATATTCATCGCCTGAATCAATCGGCACCTTCTCGTAAGCGGCGTTCCGGGAGATCTTTGAGCGAAAAGACGCCATTTTCTCCAGAGTGCCTGGTTTTCACACGTGTTGTAGGACTTGATGTGCTCTCTTGAGAAGTAGCACAGATTTGCTGTTTGGATTGCAGATGAAATCGCCTCAATATGCCTCGCAGAGTTTTTAGAAGCTGAGCTTGGTCTGGTTCGCAACGCACGGCTAATGTTGCAAATGTGTACGGCGCTGTGTTGTTGGGTTTTCCGTGGCTTGTTGTGCTGTGTTCCTCATCAGGGCTGAATTTTGGGGAGTATTTTTTAAATAGCTGGAAAATGGCAGGTTGAAAGTAACCTTACTGACATAACAGACAAGCATATCAGTCCTTTGCTTGATCATTCAGATGGAAGATTTAAAGTCTAAACATACAAGCCAGTTTTTGCCATATTTCCATTTTCCATATTGGTGTCACTGATGTTTTCACAGGCATGGAAATAACTGCAGCTGCCGTGCTGTAATCCTCGTTCGAGCAAACGGTTGTAATCAGTTTTTCTACAAGTAGGTCAATGACTCACCAGCCGTTGCCTTGATCTTCTTTTCCACAGTTTTTGCAGAGCAACCGCACCATTTAAGACTGTCAAATGATTTAAGCAGCGGGCGCGTAGCTCGTGTGAAATTTATTTAATTTTTATGGTCTCGTCGCATCGGGCCCTCGGCTGTGGGCGCTTGACTCGACGGTGTATTTTTAGGAAGTTCGTCAACAAACTGTGACCTTTAGTGAGATGTTTCTGGAGATGTCATTACCGCCCGCCTACCCCCTCTATAAGGGGGCTCGGACGTCCGCTCGCTGGCTGCCACTTGCTGTAAGCCATACCACCCGCCTTCGGTGTTCTGCTTCCCGTAAGGACACCGATGCCCCCCCACACACGCTCCCATTAGTTGGGTCTTGAGCATCAAAGCTTAATTCAGGATATCGCCTCACCATGTACCCCGTTACAGGGGGCATCCCCAGCGCGGGGTTTTGTAACGAGTTCTTAAAGACGAGGAGGATTAGAAGGATAAAGGCTGATAGGTTTCAAAGCCATAAACTTAAAACACTTCTTATTGTGAGGCTTTTAACTGGATTATTGCAACACTAAAGAGCTCATCTAGTGTTAAGAACTCGGGTTTGAATGTGGAACTTCATAATTGAATTGGTGGAGAAACAGGCTTTCGTTGTTTAATGCTAGTAAGGGGTTATTACAGAGGCGCTCCACGGTCTGACGTGGCTCTGGTGCATCCACTTTATATTGATGTTTTGGGAATGCACTTGCAAGGCCATCCGACGGCTGAGACGATAATTCGTCTTTTATACTGCGTGTCGTTAACCTTCCAGGCAACAGGTAGGGCAAGGATGTGAGCTATTGGCTTACAATGTCGTTTGAGGGCTGGTTGTCCTTAAAGGTTCATATTATTAAGTCTGATCCTATTGTATTTGTGTCACATGCCCTTGGCTGAAAGCAGGCCACAAGTTGTAATGTTTAATTTTAGCAGCCTGGCATGTTCTCCGCTTGAAACTTAAGGATTGTTATTTGTGAGCTTGGAGAATAAGGCTAACCTAAATTGCTCTGATTCACTTAGGCGGTGACATGGTCAGGGTGACCTTTGTGTTTAGCTGTAAATTTCCACCTTTTACACAAATGTATTTTTCCATAAATCTTTGAGATAAATGTTATGTATTTCGTCTGCTGAAGGTCACCTTGTGTGGCATCTGTTATAATCCACGCTAACATGAAACATGCTGGTGAGTTTTATCATGTAACCTACACAACTCGTATATCCTCCCACTTCCTGCTGTGTCGGTTTATTAAACGGCGTTTGCTGGTGGTGTGACGTTAACGTTATTCTATGATTTTTCATTCCCCTTCAGTGTGTAATATGCCTCCAGTTGACTGGAGACTGTTCTGTGAACCCCGATAATGTTTTGGAACGAGTACAATGTCTCAAGAGAGGCGGCGCAACGTTATTTACACTCAGTCAATTATTCCTTTCACAACATGCCCGTCTGCAAGCGCCCCCGTAGGCAGCTGTCATTTAATACTATTTATCATGAGTGGGAAATCTCAAAGGGCCGAGGCTTAAAGTCTAATCAAAACGGCGATGTTTGTGCCGAGCGGCTCAATCCTGGAAACGCGAGCGCTGCAGCCGTAATGATAATTGCATTTCGGTCCCAGGCTTACGGGAGAGGAGCGTGTGTATTATGTGAAGCCTCTGGAGTTTTCAAGCCATCGCTCTCTTTTACTTGTGTTCCTCCATCCATGCGTAGCTATCGTTCCTGCTGACGACGAAATCGTTACATCTGTAAGACGGAATTCGATGTAAGGTTTTATGCGCCGCATTAGTAGACTCGAGGGCGTCGTTAATTAACTTGTGAAATATCTACTAAATGGACTGTGGTGGAAGTAACGCTGAATTGACGTTGGGAAAGAGCTGCTAAAAAGTCTTCAATATATGTTATATCTATTATATATACACACACACACACACTGTTTCATA
>JABJVR010000036.1:2992887-3004355 GCA_025773905.1 Chitala chitala
GGACTTCTTTCTCGTTTATGCAGAAACGTTTCACCTTTTACCAAAAGGCTTCTTTAGTCTGATGGAAGTGGGGAAGACTGAAAGAAGATGAGACGAGAAAGAAGTCCAGTTGACATGACTAAACTTCCAGATAGCAGGTATTGTACTAAAATAACCAATTATTTAACGCTAATAGTTAGTGAAAATGTATGTTCATGAAATCTTCTTTGAAGAACTGCAGACTGTGTCAATGTTCAGCCAAAGATGTGACCCCTGTGAATTTTTCTAAGGCAACACTGAAGTCTGTCCAGCATGTTTTCAAGTGATTGATTACATTCTCTGAACAGTTCATACTGAACACATTTAATCCCTAAAAGATTACTGAACTACTCTACTGTATGTTAATTTTCAATTAATTTTTGTATTGTGCCTTTTGCAACAGTTGTGAAACACCATTCTGCTGCAGGACAAGGTTTTTATGTGTTTGGGTTAAAGCTTTGCTTAAAACCATTGCAAAACATAATGAGAAAAGGGGACATTAAATACCCACTGAGTGGGGAATTCGTATAATGTTCTCTTGATCTCAGTAGATAATTTCAATGGAATCTGGTACATATAAAATGCAGTATGTAGCTGTACCAAGAATACAATCCTATTTGTCAAAAGACTCATTTACAGCTAGTTATAATTTGAAAGCCAGTGTTACTCCATCTCCTATAGTGAGCATGCTTATATTGACTCTGCTATCTTTGTGTATTTTCTTGTTAAGTCTGTCAATTGTCAGGGTATCTATGTCATCCTTTGCCGGGTTTAGAACACTCCCACCCCACAGGACCTGAAAGTAAGTCAAAAAACAGTTAAGAAATATCCAGTTTTGAAAACATTCTTACAAAGAAAAGCAATTACATCTTTGTAGTCATAATGACAGTGCTGAATGAAGGTGCTTATTTACATTATCGATGGCTATAATGCCCCCTTTCCGAAGAAGCTGGAGAGACTTTTCGTAATAGTTGTCGTAATTTGCTTTATCAGCATCGATGAAAATGAAGTCAAAGGTTTCAGCTCCACCAGCTGCCAGGAGGTCATCTGTTTGAAGATGCATGGCAAATGGTGTTAGCAGAATAGCGCAAGTACATTCATGTGGAATTAATTAAGTAGCGTGTGAATTACCGAGTGTTTGCAGTGCTGGCTGTACACGAAGGTCAATTTTTTGCTGCACTCCAGCCTGGGTGGGGGGAGGAGGAAGAAAAACCAAATAAATTTGATGGGCTCTGAAAGAGATCTACACTCATATCAATGTGTCATTTTATCATGTTTCAGTTTTGGTGGGGTTCTGCTAAGTGTGTTATTATAGAGGTGTGGGGGATACTTCTCAGTTGGTTGTCATCAGGCCATGCAGAAGTTGTATAACTTTTTTAGCTCAAAGCTTACCTATGTGTTCATGTAGGAAGTGGGCTGTGGTCATTTTACTTCTGCTATAGGAGAGAAGGATAGGAAACTAAGGACTTAACCTGTTTTCAGGTCAATAGCAGCGCCAGAATGTTTGCTATCACACTACTTTTGCCAATCAAATTTGGTTATGGTTATGGATTTATTACTTGGGAGTTGGGCTGTATCTAATGATTAGTTTTTTAAATTAACTGACTGATGATTAATTTGACAATCTAATATGATTTTTATTTTTTTTTTAAGCTAATAAATTGTTAAAAATATTAAATACTTTTTAATATCAAAGTTTATATTCGCAGTATTGACAGTCTGGTTAGCAGTACAACACCAGTGAATACACTGAAGTTCAGGTAACAATGGGGATGTGAAAAACTGTTGTTTTGAACCACAGGTTTGTTGCAAAAAGCCAAATTTGTTGGATAACTGGCTAAGTCAAGTCGTGATTCATGGATATGCCAATCAGTTGGTTCTAAGAACACATCAGATCAAATCCTGTGAACTCACCCTGGGACTTTGAAGCTAATCTACAAATTTGCAGGTTATACTGGATCGAAGACGGAATTTAGCCCTGCCCACACTTCGTCACGCAGCTATTTAAGAATTAGATCAGTAGATCGGATAGAAAATGTCATTATTTGGAGATCAGTACAAGCTAACAAAAGTCTGGACTAGAATAGAAAAAAATCCATACATCAGGTGCACAAAAATTTCTCTTTATGATCAAGTGGATTGAATATAAATCAATTTTTGCAAAATAATTATATGCAACTGACATTTTTATAGATGATTGCACTTATCCAGAGTAATTTCTGTATGAATGTTAATGTTTTTTCCACAGCTAATGTAGTGTACTTGGAGAATCTGCGAAATGCATATACGTAATATATACCACTGTGGCTCAGGATGGTGCATGTAAGCGCAGGTCCTGTGCATTGGACTCCATCTTTTTGGGAACATTAAGCTTTCTGTACAAAATCCGAGACACTGAAAACGTTGGTAAAGCACATGGAGGTATACTTTCATTGATATGTGGTACCGTAAAGATCCCCATTTTCACAACATTTAAAGTACTGAATGATATGTATTTTCAAAGCACAGAAAGATCCCGTGCTTTGATAATTATAATGGATTAGAATATATGATTTTGTTGTCTCTGTTCTGCCAATAATAGATTTAATAAAGTTATGGAATGCACAATTTTACAAGCATATTTTTCAACAGGAAATGCTGTACTGATTCAGTATTATCCCAATCTATGACACAAACTACAATGCAACAGCATGCAAGGTCATTAAAAAAGTGTTGCTGGTCCTGAAGTGCTTACTGCTGACTTGTTAAATTTCCAGAACACAGTCAGAACCATCAAACAGGTGTTCCACAGAATTTCAGGTTGATAAATGTGTCTGGGTGTGGGCGTGGAATTACGTGCATAATATACCATTCCTAGTTGTTTAAGACAATTATACATACAAATACCTACTTGTGTTCCAAATGTCATAAGCTATGATAATGGAACAAAGGCCTACATTAGATAGACAGATATATACTTTATTATTCCCGAAGGAAATCATGTTGCCAACAAGGCGTATCATGTAAATAGAATCCTATCACAGTATAAATGTGCTGCTTAACATCTTAACATACTATATTATACCCATTTTTGTCACCGCCTCATATGTCAATGATCTTATGTATTCCCAGAATAATACGTGATACTGCATACGTTAAGGTGTTATCACATGATTAGTACTTCATTGCATTACGTTTTTAGTTTTGCAGTACACGTTTTTAGGAGGATTAATATGATGTGCTACTTAAATATGTCTTCAACTAGCCTATGTTGGTCCAAAGTAGAGGTGTAAAGATGGAAGCAAATTCAGTCAATTTAAATTGCTTTTTAGTAGTTGGGAAAGTTATAAACAAGTTAAGACGAGATGTCTGACAACCAAAATTGAAAGACTCAAAAAAGTAATGTTAAGCAATTTTTTTTCCCCCCAGATTCAAAGGTGTTCTGGAAGTCTGCCCTGTATTACAACTTCTCACAGGGTAGGTGAAAGTGAGACAAACATGAAACTGCTGTACACAATATTTGTAGGTGAACTTTATATTATTTCACTAGTTTTCATCTATACTACCTTATTTGAATGACAGTATGATGGCATGCTGCTGAGGGACAGATGGTCTACCTCATAACTCCTTACCCTGAGCCTGGAGCACAGCAGTATTATAACCAGTCCCCCTGCTGAACCAGAGCCAAGGTGGAGATGACCACTGGCATCCTTAAGGCCCGGTCCCAGTGCCTGCACGGTCTCAGGGTCACTTCAACAAGGGCATGTGACATAACAGTCATGTGATGTACTATACAACATAGCCACAGTAAAAGGAGAAAGATGTTCTCCAGTGACCACAGAAAAAACCCTCTCCAAAATTTACCTGGCAGAGATGGGTGGGCTGTTTGAGATGTTTTGTAGTAAATATTTCAGTTAAAGGAATTTTTTTTTCCAGACATTTTAAAATGTATCCAGTTCTTTAGCTGTTTTGGCAGCATTCCTTTTAAAAATCAAATATGAGCTCATACTCATGTACTCATAAAATCTCTTTTTTGACTTTTGCGAAATACATCGTCCCGTCTCTCTTCCTCTTTGAATGCATGGATCACACTTTAGACGTCCAAGGTCTTTTACTTGGAATTGTTTCACATGAATAATTAACTGCCATCCTGCCCTTTTTAAAAGATTATTATGCATCGAGTTGATTTGTGCCCCACAAACCGACGCATTTATGCAATCGATTACATTGACGCGTCATTCCAGCACTGCTGAAGAGTGCTGAAATCATGCCAAACCTGTATTCAAACTATGTGACTGTTGTTTCCCACTGCCATCATTTACATTTGACTCAGGTGCTGATAGATTGTTTGAACTGAAGATAAGAAATCTCAAAGTCATGGGCTGCCCAGTTTATCGTGCAATGTGGTGCCGGTGCTTTTTAAACTCTTTCTGACCATACTCTGAACCTTCCTCTCTTTTGAAACAAGTCATAATGCATTGTGAAACTCTGCATATCCTCTTTAAAATGACTTGTGGTTTAGCAATGCAAAACTACTGAAGCAGGGCTATTTTTTTTTTTTTATCTTTTTTTTCCTACTAGAGATTCTATAGATCCTATAATGGAACTTGGTCAAGACAGCAGTGCAACTGCAGGTCTATTTCAGCTACACCTGCTAAGGAAAGATGTTTTGAAGACAATGATATTAGTTTGAAGATGCTATGGAAGAAATTGTTTTAACAAAATTAACCTTTGAGTGGGTCGACAGTGTAGAAATTAATAAAGGGGGTTAGTGAGGCATGTTACAGTTTAGCCTAATGGTTTCTACTGCCTTGGCTGATGCTTTTTTCAAACACTAATGTTAGTCTGACACATTGTCTATGTGTTAAAACCAGTCTGAAACTGTTACTTCAGAGCTGATGTCCTGAAACCTGTGCAGAGATTACCTCCTCCCAGAATGGCCTGCCTATGTTGGGGTACTTTTCAGTTATATCACACGCCACCACGCAGCCATCTTCTGGTAGAGCCAGTGCCATGCTCAGGGTATTGTATCCAGTATACACACCTGGGAGGGGGGAAATCATACGTGTATATATAAATGTCTATATAAACTCTGGCAAATTTCTGACATATCTATCACAATGATATGTGGTGGTGTGTAGGGAAATTGCTAAACTGTGACTCTTGTATTAATACCAAGCATGTTCTTGCTTGAGGGGTTTCCTCTGGGTACTCTGATTTCTACCCAAATCCTATGACATGTATTGTAGGCTGACTGGCATTTCAAGATTGCCCATAGTGTGTGTGTGTATATACGTGAACAAGCAAGCAATTGTGTACTGCAATGAGCTGGCACCCCATCCTGTGCCCTAAGCTCTCTGGGAAAGCACACCCCAACCCTGTGTAGGATAAGCAGTATAGGGTGGATGTATTAGGAGTGATCTATACTTGCCGATCTCAATGGCTTTCTTGGCCTTGATCAGTTTTGCAAGGTTTGCCATCAGCTGTGACTCCTCAGGAGCTACCAACATGCCGCAATGCTTGTCTTCAAGTGTCTTCTACAAAGTTTAAGAAAAACACTTGGTTTACCAGATATCAAACTTCTATTACCATCATGTTGGAAATATCTGTCCTGACTAGGAAAACAAGTCTAAGTGCTAATACTTGGCAGTCGTTTTTTTTTTTAAAGGCCACTGAAATATATGAGCATATAAAACGTTTACTGTAAAGACATCCCCCCCCCCAAAAAAAAAGCCTCACGTTGTACAGCTTTGACTTTAACTGAACACATATACACGTGCGTTTATACACAGACGTGAAACGCTACCACCTACTGGCGACATTGCAGTATGGCGATTTTAAAAGTTGCGGTAATGTAGTTGGTTGGTTTTATTTGTCATTTAAAATGCGAAATTACCAGTCTGAGCTTTGTGAGAGCAGGGTGTTCACGCATGGAATGGTTTATCACGTATTGCATCAAGGGATTGTCTTTTCCTTTGCTGCTGTGACTCTTGAAGATTTCCATTGTGGAAAAGATGAACCTGGATGTCCCTTTAGTAGAAGAAAAACAAAAGCCACATGCAGTTTTTGTCAAATCTGACATTACTTTAGCAATGGCTCTACCAACAGACGCGAATGAACCACACTGTGTAAACCTAGGTAATTAAACCACTTAACACGTAAAAAGTCACGCTTACGTCTAACTTTAAACTCCAAAACATAATTTTTTTTTTCCAAATATATTAACGTCTATTTCTTAGTGTTCTGAATTAACTGCGTGCACTCTATACACAAAAGGCGCAGTCCCGAAAGTTTAATGAACTGTACAAAATTATTTATGAACATGCGTGGATCCGTAATATGTATTTTACTGCACTGTAAAATGTGAATATAAAAATACAAAGCATTTCAGTGAAGGCAGTAAAAAGTTCCGCTACGTCCTTACCAAACCGGCTGTAAGAGCTATGCCAAGAACGTTAGATCCAACAATGGCTTCTTTTGTAAAGCGTCGGCTAAATAATTCTGGGTACTGCCAGGCACTTTGAACTCATCTGCTTTACGGTCACGTTGGCGTTCTGCTATTCATATTACCAATAAGTCTAAAGTATTCGGTCCCAACAAAACCCACTTCCAGTCTTGCCCGAGCCATTTTTATACAGCTGCGCGTATATTTGAAGAAAAACATGTGCGTGTGTCAGCGGATTTGTATGCATGCGATAAACCCACCTGTGTAGTACAAACAGCCCGAGCGATTGTTGGTGTATTTAGTATAATTTGAAATTAGTTCCTTAGTTAATTTAATTAAATGAAATTAGATTTTACACCTTTTCGGTCTACGTTATCTTGCATTTCTAAACACTTCGTGTAGGCACAAATGGCGATGATAATGGGGGAATCGACGATGAACTGCAACATGAAATAGTAAAACAAAAATCGCACAACGGTTAATCCGTTGCATGCACAGTTTGTACATAAACCGATTTTGTGGTTACGAACCCAAGTATTTCATACACGCTGTCTGAACTATATTTAAGTCATAACTGATTAGCATTTTTCCATGCGTATCATTTAGTTAGGAACCATATTTCTTTGCTTAAAATGTAGTCATTAGTAAAACACCAGCAAGAATTAACTGGCATACCTGCTTTGCGGATTTGAGGAATTCGGAAAAGAGCCGCTCGGTATTTCTGACCGATAATCCGTAAATGTTTGTCACCGAGTAACAAGAAATACTACCCGGTGGATTTGAAATGGCCTCTTTAGGGAACACAATTCTGTTCGCTTAACTCTACAAGTGCCGAATCAAGTAAAAACATTCAAGGTCTTAAATTATAGCCCAATGATCAGTCGCTTTATAGATAAAAATATACAAAAACGTACAAAAGTTCACCTGTTTTTTTTTTTTCTTTTCAGACGTTGCTATCATTCAGTTCTTTCTTTAAGCTTTACTTTGTAGTTTTAAACAGTATGGTATTGTTTCATATATTTTAAAATGTCAACAGCCGCACAAGAAGACATTTGATTAATTTTTTGCGTTATATAACTACAGTGAGGTTGTCAAGATAGGGGAATGACTGCCAATTATAACAAATGCAAAATCATGTTATTAATGTTTCTGCTTCTAGTTTGGGCAGAGTTAAGTGTGGAGTTTATAAGCACTGAGTCGAAATGGGAGAAAATAAGATAAGCTGCAATCATGTCCTTTCAGCTGCTTGGTACAGTAAGCATTAGTGATAAATTCCTATCCAAACACGGTGGTGATACTGCTCTGATGTACTGTGTGCTCAGCTTCTGTGTTTGCTGAGGTAGCATGTGTCACTCTGTAGGCTACTGATGCCCTGATGGGTCACCTGCTAATGCCTGCCTTGGGCATCAGCAGCCAAAGACAACAGTGGCATTATTGTTCCAGGGCTCAGAAGCTGGAAGTGCTGGTCACACCCCAGAAGCTTGCTCTAAGACTAGTGTAACAAGTTTGTGATTTAGTGAAGAATGCTGGGAACTGTTGGTACAGGCTTGTGAAAGACAGACTGTGTTGGTTTCATTGATACTTGGATACATGTGTTTTTAGTGTTTAAAATGGTTATATTTGTGAGATGGAAGTTCACCCCTGTGATGAAACATATTAGCTTCACTGTAATTTTTGTGTAGTTTTTTTTTTTTTGAATAAGTAGGATAGACAGGTATATTTGAGGAAATATGTGTGTGAATCAATATATTTGCCATGCGACTAAGCCTTAGCACAAGCCATACCTATTTTCCATACTTTTCCTCAGGTTGTATATCAATGTTTTTGTCCCTTAATAGTTCTCTCACTCGTGACAGTGAAGGCACCCATGCTATTTTCTGTGCATAACAAATTCTTAATCCGGTTTTTGCATTTTTCGTGTCTTGATTTAAAAAAATGTTAGGCCTTACAGAGACCTGTGTTGCACTTTAGGAATATGGAAAATGTTTGAGGTCTACAGTTGGGCTCTGTATGAATCAGTTACTAAATACTGCCATCTATTGGTGATGGATGGGTTAGATGGGTAAAGTATTTCACCGTTGTTGTAGCAAATGCTTGGCTGTGTTCTATTTCATTTCCATACTGGATTGACATAATGTGCATTGCATTATGATCACAATGATCATTTGTAATCTCTGAGAACACGTACAGGTAGTTGGTAACATTTATAGTGTAAAACGTAACGCCAAATGCTGTGTATTGAAAACAATGAAACAACTCAAGGATGACATTGTATAAACTGATTCCGTTTAAAACAGCAATAGTTGTAATTGACATTTAAACGTTATACCATACTGTTCAGTGTGTATATGGAATATCATTGGTTCCGGTTTTGTATAAGTCATCTTGCCTGTATTTACCTTCCAAACTGTATTGATAGTATTTATTTTTTTTGAGATGACAAAGTGCATTTTTGCATAAAACCATGACACATTACCAGTTGTGAAGGCACGCTGGAGAGAAAGTTCGTGTGTGCACGTGTGCGGGCGCGCGCGTGTGTAAACATACAATTGAATTAAATGCATTTACTTCTTTGGAAAGGGGAAATTAAAAAAAAAAAAAAAAAAAAAAAAATCCGAGCTTCACAAAATATTTTCTTAGAGTACCATCAGCCAAATTTCTAATTAATTATGTAGCACGATGGAACAGAAGGACTGGCAGTACATTCCCCGTCCGTATTAATGAAATTAACGCGAGATAAATGGGACGCTGTTGTGGGCTTGTGGTGGGAGACCTCGCGCCCTCTGAGCCGTAATTGAGTACGTACAGATGCAAACAATCCCCTTGCACAGTGGTGCACATCAGTTGAGCGAGTCATGATTCCACGCGTCTTCGCGTAAACTCATCACGCATAATGATGAGGAATAATGCCTTGAAGTAAGCGTGGGGTCCGGGTGTCCCTCCTGAAGGCGCCGAGTCGTGTTCTCACCCCCACCCCCGGGAAGCACAGCTTCTTTTATGTGACACTAATTGTTTTTGCTTCTCGTGCCAAGTACCTCCTGATCCACGGCGCGTTGTGCAGACAAGGCCCGTTCCCTCGACTGCTTTTCTTTTGGCGCAGAAATAAAAAGATGTCCGAGGAAAAGCGCTCCTCTTCATTCTCCTCCCAGGGACGCGCGCCGCTTTTTGTATTTCTTGTGGCTGTCAACATACCTGCGTTGTCGCACACTAAGGAGGGCTGTGGCATTTTTCTAAAAGAAATTTTGAAATTTCTTTATAAGGACACATGCTCTGTTGAAATGGATGCAGTGCGGCTGGCGGAGGTAATTCCGGTTTTTCTGCAAAATGACTGCACTGAAGGAGTTCTGACACAGGAAAAACTTAAATTACCTCTGAAAAATGTTTATTTCAGCACTTAGTATGTGTTTACGAGCTTCTGTGGAATCAAATTTTGTGATTTGTTACATTTTTCAAACCCTGTCAGATACCTCAGTGGTAAAGTCGCATCCAGGCACTAATCGGCAGAGTCCAATAGACTGCACTGTATCATGTTAGCAGTGGAAGCGATGACTCTTTAGCGTTTAAATTTTTGATTTATGGGTAATAAAAGTTACATAAACCTCGCTTTTCATGTAAAAGCTGTGATGCGTGCTTTTATACAGCAAGTGGCAGTGTTGTCAAGGCTATCACCCTTGCACATCGCGATATTCTTTCCGTCTCCTGAATTGTGGCGTTGAGCAGATGACTGCCTTTTTTCCACGCCCTTTTCCGTGCTAAATGTACACAAATGACTCGCCCGACTGAGTGCGTAAATGTAAAATAGTCGTTTTGTTCTGCTCATGTCAGCTCTTTGGAAATTAGTTGAATTTCAAATTTCAGATCAACAGGTTTTTAAGATGCAAAATATTTACCGGTTCTTTCGCGTTCAGACAGGGACCCATTGTACCCTTCATAAGACGACAGAGTACAGGGGCTTCTCAATTTCCACTACACAGCATCTGTACAAAGAAACTTATGAACTTCCCATGTGAATAGACTAACAAATCCTAATTTGCTCGCTTACTCGTTTTATCGATTTGCTAGCATTTTAAAACGCAACGAAGAGTCAGTCAATTTATTTTAAAATCGTGTGTAGATTTTTGCAGTGTCTGTGTACATTTTCACCCAACTACAAACTATTATAGTAATGCAAGCAGTCATGATCATTGCACGATATTGTGGTCGGTATCATGTTGTCCGTATTTGCTTCCCCCCCCCTTACAGATGTTTGTGCAGTGTTATATGTCTTCCTTGCTTAGTCATGTGACAGGTCACGTCTTGACAAATGACATGAGTGTGGCAATTTTCCGTGGCAAACCGCTTCGTGCAAATAAATTTGAACTGTAGTCCTTTTGTGGGGTGCTTTACTTGTACCATTATACACTTTAATTTGGGAACAACTGGCCTCTTTAAAGACCTAAGACTACTAACAAAGAGCAGTTGTTTGCATGTAGGTCATTCACACATTCATAGGCTTTAATTCCAGGCTGGCCTTATCCAGAAAAAAAATGCAGAAATGCAGACGCCTTCTGAAAACAACGTTTTTGGTCATAAGTCAGAAGTGTCTTAATTTTCTTTTAGGATGCGCAGTAAATAGGGAGTCGCGTGATGTCTTGGTTTAACGCAATTTCCCCCTCTTTCCATTGTTAGGCAGGGAGGGTTCTGGGGAGGTGAAGTGAGGCTTGAGTGACGGTGGCTGCGGATGTTTGAATTTCAAATCATTTAGGCTTTTTTTTTTTTTTTTTTTTTTTTTTTATATTAGCGTCGCATGTAAATAAATAGATTTTTATGGAGTCGAGCGCACCATGACAGTCCTCAAACATCAAGCGGGCTGCTCCGGGGCAATCTTGCTGCTGTGAAACCTTTTTATATGAAAGGTACTGACGTTTTTTTTTTTTTTTTTTTTTTTGGTGGGGTGGAAAAATAAACCCGTAATTTATTAAAAAAAAAAATAGCGTATTAATAAGGGTTGGCAGGGCGCAGGCGGGCGGGTCCCATTTTAATACCA
>JABJVR010000036.1:3004365-3033916 GCA_025773905.1 Chitala chitala
CAGGTCTGACAATCGCTATATTTAACTCGCCATTAACTTGTTTTTATTATTTTCCTTGCTGCTGTTAAACCTTTTTATATTAACGGTACTGACGTTTTTTTTTTTTTTTTTTTTTTCGTGGCGTGCAAAAAGACACACGTCATTTCTTCAAAAAACAATTAGCGAATGAATACGGGATGCAAGGTCGCAGGCGGGCGGGTCCCTTTTTAATCCCTTGACTGGCACTGCCATCCCTCGCTGTCAGTTCCACACATTGGCGGCTGGTGACAGTTTAGGTCCCATGTCAGTCAGGCGTGTGTTTACAGACAGACTGGGACTTTATGAATGTCTTGTCTGTGTTCAGACAATGTAACGGTAGGACTGTCAAACGCCACCTTCCCTGTTATTGTCAATAAGTCGTCCTGCCTATCAGTAGCAGTAAAGTTTATCTTGTTGTGCGGCATCCTAAAGACATGCAGTTTTTCAATTTTTTTTATTTATTTTTTGAGTGACTTGATTTGTGTGGATATGTATAATGTTAGCGGTCTGGAAAAATATTTTAATTGCCTGGCAAATATGTTGGAGTGATAGACGTGCACGGATCATTATGCTAAACTTTCGATATTCAAGACCAGCGCGTTACGGTACAGCGTTTGCACTGGAAGCGAATGGCTTTGCAGCACACGCGCGTTGATTTCTGTTCCAGATAAGATGCCCTCTTTTGTTGTTTATAGGCTGGATTTTTGCACAGAGCTCCTGAGACTCTTCTCACTGTTTACACCCGAAGCATAATCTCTGGATGTAGATAAACCATTAATGTTCTGTGTTCCGTCCTGCCCGTGAATAATGACTTTCCATTAAATGCAACGTGGGGCTTTGCCGCATTTCTTGGTACAGCCCCATGATTTGAGATGTGCCTTATTTTGTTTCCATATTGCTGGCACTGTGGCATCTTATAGCACCATGGGCTTTTAAATGGAATACTTTTGTTTATGTGTGTGTGTGTGTGTGTGTGTGTGTGTGTGTGTGTGTGTGTGGGGGGGGTCCAGATTCTCTTTGCTCTTATCTTTGGTTAATTACTGTTTGGTCTTGCATACTTGTGATGGCAACATAATTTCATTCAAGGCAGAGTGGTGATTTGAAGAACGGGGGGAGGACACTCATTGTCTATGAGACCCTGGCATGGCTGGCCTGCTGGGGATCAAAGGAACCTCCCTACATTTTAGAGAGATATGGCGTGTAATATTGTGGTTATGAGACTGAAGGCATGAGGAATAGCAACATTGTGGCAATTAAGGGTAATACTCATAGACATAGCATATCAGGCGTTAATCCAATCACGAAGAGACGCTTTACTTTCATCCGTGCAAAACAAAGGCTGCTTGTACTTTTCCAGCGTTGTCAGTAGTTAACTTTGTATACATTTTAAAGTGCCTGAAGAGTCAGTCGGTCACACGCAAGAGGGTGAATGATATCATGGTAAACCGTTGCTGCTCCCAGATAACCCTCCACCCCATTTATTTGCACTGTGATGTACAATTATTTAGTTACTGATGATTATATTTATATATAAGCCCACAACTGTAAAACTAAGCAGAAACTTTTGCTGATCGTTTCCATTTCACTGAGAAGTGGACATGCATTAGTTCTACAATTGCGCAGCTGTGCAGAAATGTAGCACTTAATTTTAGTAAAACAAAAAATAAATAAATAAAATGCCCATCATACAAATCATTACGTTTCAGCATTAAAACTTTCTTTTGTCCGTGGAGCTTAAATGTCGTACGCAAACGGAGTAAGCAGGGCTCCTCTAGAAAACGGGTCCGAGCAGCATAACCGACGGCAGCTTGCGGCTCGGTAGCAGTCCGCCCAGTCCCTGAGCGCCAGGCCTCAACTGGCCCGCGTTGTAGATCTGAGAGCAGCGCTGCAGCTGAAGTCCTGCCACTCTTCCAAAAGGGCTTGTTTGATCGCGGCAGCTGCCAGCTCCCAGCTCCAAACCAATAGCTGGATTCCTCCACCGTAGATGTCTCCATGGTGGGGTTGGGTTTTTTTTTTCTTTTTTCTTTTTTTTGAGCAAGAACAGGGTGATGTTTAGTTCATGTATTCTGCTGCGGAATACTGTCAGTATAACATGATTTAAAGCAGTTAAAAAAAAAATAAATAAATAAAAATCCAGACGCTGGACTGAGCTTCTGAGTCCCCAGTGTAGTGTCTGCCGAGATTGATGGAGAGAAAGGTGTTGCATCAAAGACGTGCTCTGTATTTATTTTTGAGTATTCCACCTGGGTTCTTTTTAAAATGTTTGACTTCATTTAAAACTGGGATGTAGCTCAGCGGCTGGAAAGGGGGATAGCGGTTTTCATAATGGCAGGGCGGGTAAAAACACTTTTGTACCCCCCCCCCTTTTTTTTTTTCCCCGAGTCACTGTGACGAAGTAACAGAAACCACGGTCTGTTTAAGAATGCAGGGAATGTTCCGTGAAGCCCACAATGAATTTTATTGATGTGACTGTTGATTCCTAACTGCATGATCATTATTTTTTATAAGCCGTGGGGAACAACAAGTCAGTCAGCTGACAGGTGCTAACGCTATGAGTAAAAGACTGAGCACATGAGTATAGGTGGATTTCCTTCCAGAAAAGCAAACCATGTGCTGTGAAAATCTGTTGTGTATTGCGCCTTATTCAGTATATAGCTGGAGGTTTTACAGGAACCTTGTAAACACCCCAATGCCCCATGTCAAATATCATAAGTCTTGATAGCTGTGAAACGTAACTCAGGACTGTTCATTTTTATTTATTAATTTTTTTTCTCTCTTGCAAAGAGGCCCCTAAGCTACTTGTGAATCCTGCTTCTTCGTCTGGGGTACAAATCGCATTTTGGAGAGGCTTCATTCTTTTGACATGGAGGGGAGCCTTGTTACGGCATGATTCCTTTTGTGCTGGCAGAGGAACAGGGAAAATTAAAATCGGGCCAGATCGTCCAATCAAATTAGAGATGTGAGCATATGGAGCGAAATAAAGGTGATGGATGCGCCGAGTTCGCACGTGGTGGGAAAGCTGCGGGTCCGCCTGTGGCGAAACGGGCCCGGGGTCTTGGTTCCAAAGCCAGGGATGCTGGGCTCCCGCCTCTCCGCTGCTGATGAATGGCTGATTTGTCGGATACACCTCCTTCAGGCGGACTAAGGCCCCGGCGCGGCCCGAGACTGCCAGCACCCTCTGGATAGAGGCATACTTTGACCAACTGGGGAGAGTGTGTTGAAGCTTGTGGGGAGGTGGTGGGGGGGTGAGACTGTCCAATGGGACCTGCTTATGCAGCTGCCCAGCAGCACAGAGCCATCCTGAGGCATACACTACCTCCCGCCCCCCACCGCCGTCACACAGACAAACACACACAGCAATCTAAAAGTAATGCATTAGCCCAGGTGCCAGGAGACCTCTGTGATAAATACCTCCAGTGCTTACAGCCAGTTGTCAGTGGCTCTCAGCCACGTGAAACCGCTGTGTTCCAGTCGTTTATCTCATTACTCCAATTTATTTGGAAGTTATGCAGTCACTAGTTTTTATTATAATTTTTTTCTCCCCTTTCCCGGTGTTGCTGTGCGCAGGTTTGCAACTGTATTACCTTACTCTAAGAAAATGAAGCTTGTTTGCTTTTATGAAAGCAATATATTACTGCAGTTAAACATTCAACAACCTAGAAAAAGGAGGTGGTGCTGGTGTGGCATTGCCGTACTGTGTTTATATGAAAGCACTGGCCCTGCACCAGTGTCGTTATTGACTGTTTTGTGTTCGTTAGGACTCACGATTGCTGCCTTAAAGCGTACTGTATTGCTAGCTTATTAAGGCTTCCACTTTGTCATCGTCTCGTGCCAGATATCATCTTTGCAGGTACACCGCTGTCTGTAAGCTACTTGGGGACTTACTGCTATCTTGTATGTGTCGATTTGTTGTTAGTAAACACGGTCTAGGTTTGCCTGTAACTGAAAACTAACACTGTGAAAAGACACAGTGGTAGAGTTGCAAGGGGCACATGATGGAAGGTGAATGTTTGGGTTTTTCATCCCCTTCCCTTTTCTCGGCCATCGATAACAGGAAACGCGCATATGCATATAGGTGAAGGTACATGTAGAGGCTTGCTTTCCTTTTAAATTATTGCAGTAATTGAAAAGGTGTGAGCTGTGCAGAACAAAGCCAGGGTTCAGTGAACGTGCATCGATTGAGGCCCTGTGCACGGAGGCGCGCTTGTTTTAACTCGGGAATGATGCACGTGTGACTGAAAGTGGCAGTCGAGCGCCTGTCGCTCACTCGGGGTGGATTCTGTAAGGCAGCGTCGCTGCGTTCTCATTATCCAGAAGACGGCTGTGCATTTGTCACACCTGTCTCTTGGCTTGACGCCACTTGCAGCCCCTTTTCTGTCCGCGCCGGGGTAAGTGCTTGAATTTCATGGTTCGAAAAGCCGCAATTGATCGCCGCTGGCGCCCGGCATGCGACAGCGCAACGCCGATCTGCCGTTGGACCGTAGGCCCGTGAAAAGCAGAACCCAGAACTTCAAAAAACTCACCAATGCAAACTGTTTTGCTTGTAGGAAAAAAAAAAAAAAAAAAAACAATTTTTAGGGGGGGAAAAAAAACACAGATGGAGAATTCCATTAATTCCTTTAAATGCAACTGCATACATCTGATAACTGTTTTCATTAAATATTTAAAGATTGCATGGCATAATGGACAAATGGTATTTTTGTATTTTATTGTGATATTTTGGGTTAAAACCTCATATGAATGAACAAATTTTTTAACCAAATGTGACTAAGGCCAGAACAGAACCTGGTGTGTGTCTGACATCCTAAATACACGTCAGAGACGACCATGGAGCTATTCTGAATTATCATTGTCAGACATGCTATATATCAGACATTAAAAATTAGCAACATATCTTGTCATCTTGATGTTCTGTTAACAGGCTTCTCTGTCAGTTCTGCGTGTGAAAACGTTTGGCCAAGTTGTGATTTGGGATAGGTGTCATACACTCCAGGTTTCAGCTTGGTCAGTTAGTGCCCTGGAGGCAAGCCGATTTTTTTTTTTTTTTTTTTTTTACCCCTTTTGGTCCAAGTTCTGTCCTTTCAGTGAGGTTGATACATGCATCCAGTTTATCGTATCCATGTGCTTTCATGTGTTGGCATGACAGGCTGTTTTAAGGTTTCTGAATTGCCCAAAAAATAAAATAAAGGCCTTTAAA
Organism: Chitala chitala; assembly: GCA_025773905.1. Lineage (NCBI taxonomy): Eukaryota > Metazoa > Chordata > Actinopteri > Osteoglossiformes > Notopteridae > Chitala > Chitala chitala. The sequence continues at coordinate 3,009,581 of JABJVR010000036.1, forward strand.
GATGAGATGAGACGGGTTAAAGTTTTTTATATGATATTTGTTTATATTAAACTGTGATTATTGTACCCATTTACTCATGCATGTGTATACACTTACACACACATTGTTGTACACCACATATAGTGAGTGCCCTGTAGATAGAAATTGGTGTTACAAGTTTGCAGGTATTTCACATAAAGCACCCTAAAATACTATTAATCTGCTAATTAGCTGCCACCTTATGCCTGTGGTAAAAGCCTTTGTATATTAAACATTTCAGGTGGCTCTTTTCTATGTAAACATGTGACATACTCTTGCCATGGACTGTCACGCAATCACAGAGTGTCTGGCTGCCTTAAACGCACGAGCGTGCTCATATCTCATCAGCGGACTAAATTTAATTTTCGGAACAATATTCCTCAGATCTGTCGAGATCTGGATCTCACCTTCAGCTCTCTCTCCACCCTCCCCCGACGTGTGAAACGCGAGCCTGTCAGCGTCTTCCGTTCCTTGCCTTCAGCTTCTCAGCTGAGAGTAGCTTCTTGGCAGCAGTCTTTCAGCGAGATTGACGGCGAAGTAGACGGCTCGGTGACATCAAAAAATGCTGCCTGACAGCTCTGCTTGACAGCCTTCTTCCACCTAAATATACTTCTTGTTCCTGGCATAATATCATCCTGACAAGAAAAGGGGGGAAAATAAATCCCGTGATAAAGAGGCGAATGCTTGCCTAAAGTCAGGGCAGCCATTATGGTGTGTTTTAGCGAAAATACAACTCGTTCACCTGTGTAACCTTCGCTTCGTCACGGGCTGTGTGACCACCGTAAAGAAAGTGCCTTTTTTTGTTTTACGTTCTGCAGTTCTTTATGGTTTGTGCGTGGACCTTCTATATCAGAACTGTTCCCCACTCGGAGATAAGACTGAAAATGACTTTTTTTAGTGTTCGTTTCAGTCTTCTTTGCTTTCCTGTGTTATCTCTATGAACCCATGCACTTTGGTAGAACCGTTTCATGTTGCGCGCATTTGTATCTGTAGCGGCGGTGCCGTGGTTGCGCAGTTAGGCGCGTGTACTGTATCTAGCGTGACAGCATCCTTACGGGGACGCGCTACACGTGATGCGTTCAATTGCACGCTGATCTGACTTCACCTTTCTCTCTCCATAATGGTGTCCCTTACAGATAAGTGTGCTGTTAGGGCAGGTTATTGTAACAGTGAAATTGCTCAGCGATAAATATTACTATTTGAAAAAATTTAAAAATAGACAGGAGAATGAAAGGACCAATGTGTGATATTGGGGGTGCGTGAATATGCAGGTAATCGCTGAGTATTACAATAAATTAGCGATGGACCACCTTGTACCTTGTAAAATATCCTTTTTATAAAGTACTTGTAGCGATCAGTTCTGCTTTACACAAATATTAGTTTACTGTTACACACGTACTGTACATAAAAGGCGCATGCGTTCGTCACGTTTATCCCTTTGCTTGCTAGTTCAGAATTTAATGTATCCATGTTTTGTAGTTGGTTGCGGATTCATGGTTATGACTCTTGCGCACTGGCTATCAAAGGAACTGCAATTGAATTGCGTGTATCGCTTCGTGACTTGATTTCGGGCTTCTGTGTCATTGCAGTTCAAGGGGTTTAACTGGCAGACGAGGGGACAAAAATGGTAAATGTTTGTTAGACGACAAGGAAGACGCGTAATTTGCTGTGTTTGAAGTTATCGCGGCATTGCACGATGTTATGGTGTATGACACTAACACGAGGAAGTTTTGGCAAGCACACTAAACTCAATACATTTTCATTAATATTTCAGTCCTCTGATTTATTATCCAGTCTTTGCGTACAGATAATTGGTTTTATCAGCTCCCCCTCCATGTTTCTTTAATCCAGTTCCATGTCTCCTGCAGTAAAGTGCTTCTAGACAAGTTCATATGAAACAGTAATGAAAGGGAATGTTCAAATTGGCAGTGAATTCTTGGATGGAATGTGGTAAAATGATCACGAAAATGTACTTTGTGAGAAAGTGAGTATATTATCTTTTTTTTGTCTTCCGGTAACTGTCTAACTGTCAACTGCCTGTTGTGTGTATATGGCCCACAGTGTAATAAAAAAGTAAGTTGTATGGTGTAAGGGATATAGTTGTCAGGCTGAGTATTCCTAGTGTTAATTAACATGGAATTTGAGGATTCAAGAAGGAAGAGAGACGCGTCATGGTTCAGTTGTTGATGTTTGTGCGCACGTGTGTTTTAGCGCACTGGGCTCGTAGGCTGTGTACTTGCCAAGCTCGTGGACTGACACCTGTGACCTTTTTGAGATGAATGTGAAACAGGTGAGGCCTCTTATACACTGACCAGAGGGGAATTGAGCAGCGTACCCGGTACTTCCCATGAATCCTCATTATTGTGTAATTGTCAGCGCTGTCTCTGGAAGTAGGGGCTTTGTGTGAGTGCACTCATTGTGGGATAATCATCTCCAGTCACCAGGCTGTGTATCTTTCTCCTCCTCCTCCTCCTCCTCCTCGTCCTTCTCTGCCCTAGTCCCAAAAGGATGCATTTGTGTTTTACAGGTAAGTCAGATGTCTTGGAGCGTGCCTATTATGATATCAAAATTCTTACGTTATTTGCAGTACTTATGTTTGTACACAATGAAATCACAGGTCTCTTATGGATAGGGTATGCTGTCATGTGGTATGTGGGATGTAGAGTCTGCAGGAACCTGGCTCCAAGGGGGAAAATCAGCCTAGCAGTAAATTATTCACACCTGCACCACCAGGTGATGTTATTCTCTATCCAAACATTGACTTTAATTAATCAGTTGAGCAGTGGGACACAGTGAAAACAGACACACCATGGCTTTCAGAGGCGAAGATAGACCACCCTTGGGCTGCTGTTACTAGGAGATGGGAACAGTGCACAAGATAACCTTGTTAAAAATTCGCTCTTTCTGCCAAAAAAAAAGAAAAGTGAAGGGGTGTGTGTGTGTGTGTGTGTGTGTGTGTGTGGGGAGGATGGTTCCGGTCCGTACAGGTGGGCAGTCAGTCCAAACGTAGCTCTGTATAGGATGGATGTCCTGTTCGGGTAATATTGATAGATTGTCATGTCATAGACGGCCAGAACCCGCCGCATTCGGCTAACTAGAAGACGACACTCGTTCTTGGGGCAGTTTCAAGTTCTTGGGTGTGCAGAAACTCATGGAGAAGGTTTTGCGTCCTTGCCCCAGTCCATGTTTGAAGAATCAGCAATGAATGCCTGGAGTAAGGTGGGCCCAGTGCGTGTGAGGGCCCTTTGCCATGTCATCTTTCAAGGATGCACTCAAGAAGTTGAAGTGGGGCAGTGGAAGCAGAAGGTCTGTGAGATTAATTTGAACATGTCCCCTCACATCCAGAGATCAACACGCTGCCGGAGAATCATGCAGACCTTTTTAAATGGGCTGCCCTAATATTGAGATTTGTGGTTCATTCTGTCAGGCTGCCCATGCCTCTCTGATGTCTTGTGTAGTTTGTTCTTGTATCTACACAGTGAGCCAAAGGCTAAGCAGTTTGCAGTTATGTGTATTTATATAGCTGGCTTTTATGTGCTTTTGCTACGTGCTTAATTGCCTGCTGTTCTGGACCTCCCAGCTGCATGAGATGCATGCTTCACGACTCGAGAATCCGTTTCCAGACGTACAAGCTTTATCAACTTTATTTGTCAATTATTAAATCGTAATTAGGAATGTGTTTTTCGCCATTAGCAACAGGCCCTCGTGAGCACTTTTGATAGGTCAGTAACTCTCCTCTGACTTCAGCTGTCTGGCTTCAGAAAGTGTTAATTTAAATCATTGTGATACGCCTTAGATTCTGTTTCCCCATTTAGCTAATAAAGTGCATAAATGATTCATGGCAGTCATATACATAATTCATAATTAAATCACAGACTGATGAAGTGGAATTTATTAATTGTGAAAATGCATGTGCTGCCATAATACACTAATTTATTTCTTTACTTCTCACTGGCACATTGCTCAGTCAGCTGAAATGGGCTGCTGTGTCTAGTTACCAAGTCATGGCAACGTATTGTTTCGGAAAAATCATTGGAGTGTTTTGGACAACGAAGCCTCTCGCTGATCCCCACAATATGCATTTGCCTTAAACTTAGCTTCGCTTATGGGTCTTGTCAAGTTGCCTTACTGTGCAATTATTCTTAACGGCCACAGGATCGCAAGGAATGTGGTGAGAAAGTGCGCCTTGCTAAGCATGCTAGGCCTGAACTCCTTTCTGTCCTGGGACTTGCTGAAGACTGAGTTGATGCTAGCTAGTTTTCTACCTAAGTTAGGATCTACACTCAAACTGGAGGCTGGCAGGTGTGGAGTGAACTGCGGTGCCTTCAACAATATTAGAGCAGGAAGCACAGAAACTTTGTGTTATATCCTTTTTTATAGAGCTTTGTTAATGGCTGTCTTAGTCCTTTCCTCCAATAGTGTGGATAAACGGAGGTCTCCGCTTGTCTGTGTGTTGTATGTCACTGCGTTGGTATGGAAGTGAGGGCAGCCGGAGTGCCTGTTTTGTTGTACTGACCTTATACTCGTCACGTCTGGCTTATCACTTAACATCAAAGGAAAGCATATGCTGCATCCTGTGCGTAACTGTTTGCAGGTACAGCCCGAAAGTAAAAAGCAAACCCAATAGAATGCCATTCTAAATACCCATCATGCACACAACCTAAATTAGAAACGGTTGTCTCGGTAGTCTGTATTTACATCGTGTGATGGGTTGAATGAAATATATATTTTCTTGTTTGAATGTTCCGATGCGTACCGTTAAGACAAAGGTGGCAGTTTTGCTAATGGTCCATTAGCATTCATGGGAAACTGCTGCTATCTATTGATTCGGTGTCGCCCATCTCCTCCTCTCCTTGTGCCTTCTCTAATTCCCATTACTGCGTGCACTGTGAGTTTATCAGGAGAAACAGTAAACTGCTTGTCACTGGGTCTCAAAATATGAGCAGGGCTTTGCTGGGAGAGCAGGAACGCATGACTCTGCAGTGGCAAAAGTTTGGCCCGGTCCTCTAGTTTGGCCCGGTCTACGACCCTAGTATTTGCAGGGAACCGCATCCCAAGCCAAAACTGATAGGCTTGGGAGATAAATTGGAAAATTGAATCTTGCTCATTTCATAAGGGGAACCCAAAATAGAGGCTGCTTCCTTACCTATAAACCGGTCACAGAGATATGGCTTATGCAATGATGGCACCTAGACCCCTCCCTTTGCCCCCCCCTTCCCCCCCCTTTCTCCTTCCTTTCTGTTATGTCTCCCTGCTCTTTTAGACAAAGGGTAATAAAGCTATAAATTGTGTGTCCTGCAGAAGGTATAGACATTCTGTCTCGAATCTGCTGTTGAAACTGCCATAAACCACCCACAAAGTCGTAGATAAAGATTTACAGTTATTTAACATCCTCCGTGTCTCCTAAATCAGTGTGATAACAGAATTAAGTGATGGCTATAGGTTCTTTGTCCTTAGTCTATTGATTTTTTTCTTCTTCCCCCACCCCCCCAGAGGTTTCCAGTATGATATATTTATTGAGCTCTGTATTTGCTTCTAGAGTACGAGGCGGAATTGGTGTTTTTCAGTTTTTACAACAGTCTTAAATATGTCCGATTCATTAGTTCGATTTGTCCAATTTGAACGTGTTGTCTGTCGGAAGAGTAAGAGGATGTAAACCAGCCAGCAGTCAGTCTCTATGAGGTGCATGACGGCTCCAGGAGGGCCGATGTCCTGGTGGTGTTTCACAGAGCGTCAGGACGGCCGGTCGCCATCCGTCCGCAGCCATCGTTAACGCTCGAACGCGTAGCTGAGCTTCTGTTACGCAAAAGAGAAAGTTTTGTCACTGTGGGCACTGTCTTCACTGCGTGCCTCTTGTCAAATTCCAAACCGACATGAATTTAGCTATAAAGTAATTTCAGGGTTTGTGTTTATTGCTTGTGGCTGCACGGCATAGTGCGTGACGTTTCTCTTGGATTTTCTGAACATCCAACTTGCCTGTCTAAAAACTGAAGCTTGGTTGCAGGGTGTAAATAAAGCTAAAGGAAAAAAAATATATACATTTTGAGTTTCAGTGGTTTCAGTAATAATGCGTAGGTTTATTGTGGTTGTCTTAGGGTTGGGAAACTAATGGATTATAGAATTGACATTGTATCACAGAGAAACGGTTGAAATTTAATTCACTGGTGCCAAGGGTTCATATTTACAGGCACATCTTGGCTGTTGCTCTGAGTGATTATGCGTATATTACTTTCTCAGTGGACATGTAAAATATAGTTTTCACTCTTAAAATATCATGTATCAACTACGTTTAGTAGGTTTCACTAAACTGGGTGTAGTCCGCCCTTTGTTACAGTTTGACCTTCAGGCCTGTTTTGATTTCCAAAAGGAGTTTAATAAAGGGAGTTAAAGTATATGATAGTATTTTTAGACTGAAACTATGAATGGAAATGTGAGCAAGCAGCTGACAGCAAAGGTACAATGATGGTGTCTGATCAGTCTTTTGCTCCTATCAAATGTTGCTATTTGCCAACTTGATAATGCAGTGATGCCCAGTGACATTGTGAATGTGTTTTGAGATCCCTGTAACAAAGATAAGGCTTCATATTTTAACTCAAATTTCTATTAAGACAAATATTTTTTATTAAATGAATTTGTTTCACAATATATACTACAGAGATAATTAACTTCATCCATTGGGGCCTTTGTTGGTCAAATCTAATATGTCATCATCTTATCTTTAAATGTGTTCATGTACTTTTATTGTTTGCTCCAAAGGCAAATTTAGAAGAGAGAGCGACCAAGCAAACATGACGTGATTTAGCGTCTATAGTTCAACTTTGCGTATAGTTTCACAGATACCAGTGAGTTACTCTCACCAGTACAAATGGTAGTTTCCTGGATAGAATTCTTAGTCATGCTGATTCTGTTCCAGTTAGAAATGACCATTAACATCTCCTTGGTGACACTGCCTGGGGAGTGACCTGACAGCACTCGGTCCTGTTTCCCCCATTCCACTGAGGGAGGAGGGGGGGTGTGTTGATTGCAGTGTAAAACTGATGAATAATATAGGGCCATTCTAAAATAATGGTTTAACAAAAATGAACTGACAAGACAAAATGCAAATAAAAAAAACCAAATTGACGGTGTGTTCTGCTGGATGTGTGCATGCGTGCTGTCTTGCTGCAGCTCTCGTGTCGTTCGGTATAGAATCTTTTCGGTGGGTGTCCCGCTGCGCGGACGGCGATGGGAGTGCCGCAGGCCTCTGGGAGGCCATGTTGGGATGGTGAATCGCCGTGTGCTCCACACTCTGTGTACCTGTTAATTCTTGTGTTTTTTTGCTCTGTGAGGCATTGAGCATGCAAACGGAAGCCCCCAGGCACTGGGGAGGGGGGGGGTTGGATCATGCTTCACTGCCTTATTAGTTACTGACAGTTGGCTTCTTAACATAGTCACAAAGAATGTAATTAAATCATACTTACCTTTTTGATTCCAAGCCAGCTTTATAATTAATGAATTCAGTGGTGGTTCATCTATATTATACAAGAACACAGAGGAATTGGTGGGGGGGGTGCAAGTTTTTGAGTTTGCATTTTTGCTTATCTGTTGGCTGTGAGCAAAATGGTGTGTTTCATAATAGCAGGAGTCAGATCTTTTTGGTCTCATCCAGTTAAAGGCATTCCTATTTCAGGGAACATTTTGGAATTCTTTCATGGTTTATAAAACAGTGCCTTGTGGAGAGAGAGCTTTTTTGTAGTAAACCTTGAGGGCTACCAACACAAAGCATTTCAATCGATCAGCCTTCAGAATGAGCAGAATTTATTCTTTATCTCGGCTGCCGAACTGTTGAGGAATAAAATACAGCTATATTCTTTTTGTATATAAATTACAACCACTAAGTAAAAAGCATCTGAAACCACTTTAGTAAATTATTGCCAATAAATAACAATGAATCACTCGTGAAATTGAAGGGCTCCTGATTTACAATTACAGACTGACTTCACAGTAAAATATCGCCACTGGAGCCAAGAGGATTTGGTGGGGTTTTTAATGCTCATTTGTCACGTAACACGAACCACGTTAAATCGTCAACGCTCCTCTGCTGTCTCGCCCAGTACGTGCAGCACCCTTAAGTTTGACGTCTGTCCCTTTGTAATTCCTCGGTGCTTTTCGTTATCAGGCTCCAGTAATTTATTTTTTATTTGCCGTTTAGGGCGTAGTCGAGCAGCTCCCGTTTCCTTGAACGTAATACGCGGACCTTTCTGTAGTTGAAGAACTTTGGTTTACACGCGTCTTCCCACGTTTTCATTAGAACTGTGTTCTAAACTTTGTTGTGGGTAGCATTCACTGACATGTCATCGGAACACAATTTCAATAACGGTAATAAACTTGATAAGCTCTTTTCATGGACAAATAAAAACTAATAAATGCAGTAAGCAAACTAGATGATGCAGTAAAAGATGCACCACAGAAGGGGAATACGAGTGAAAACAGAAAACGGGGTGTCAGGGCAAGGTGTTAAAGAAAACCCAGGGTTAGAAAGATGTATTTAATTTAGATTTCAAAGTGTTTACAGGGATAGTTGAGTGAAGAAGGCGGAGGAGAACTCGAGTTTTCTTTCATTACTCTGTCATGTTGCGTGAAGATGCAAGATATAAATGAAATGTGTTGGATCACATTTAGGTTTATTGTTTTCATTCCTTCCATTTGTCGGCAACACGATGCTGGTACAGGCCATCATGTATGTTTTATATGTGAATAAAAGTGACTATTCCACTCCTGAACTTGGGTGCATGTTTGAGCTGCGACAATAAGCTTGGAAGAGAATGCAGTGGTCAGAGACTTAACATTCCTAGGACATATCCAGGCTGCGCTCGCATTTACAAAAACGCGCGCCGCTCCATAATGATGGGTGATATTTATGTCAGACGCACAGAGCGATTAGAATGCACGACGCACGAGTGACGGCAATGTTTTGTCCCCTCCGTGTTCCGCGGTGAAAGCAATTTGTTTTTGCACGAAAAGGCTTTTGATAAATGCTTGGAAGTGTAAGGGAGTCTCATTGCATTGAGCAGAGCGGAGGTGCCGTTTGCATGAAGTTCACGACCCCAGAGCTGTGATAAATGTCAGCTAGTGCGGTCTCCTGTAAATACGACGTGCCATCGCCAGACGGTCCCTCCTCTTGCCAGAGCTGAGTGTGTTTCTCCAGATTACATGTTACGTCGCCTACAGTGAAATAGTGGGATGGTCGCATGTCCGGGGCAGAAACAGGGTCGCGTGCTTTTCTATTTTTATGTTGCATTGTCTTTTTTTTTTTTTTTTTTTACAGGCCTACAAATTCACTATAACGCAAGTTAATTACAAAATACAAAACCTTTCAGTGCATGCACAGTAACCTACCTGTTACTGATTCAAATTCAAGGGTTATTCGAAACGTGTATGATTTCTGCCTAAGTGAATTTCCATCATATTTGAAATTAAGTCAGTAATTCCAGATGCAATTCTTAAAACGTACTCTGACACACTTTTGAAACATGTTGAAACATTTAAACTTTCGGGAAAACAGTTTTAACCACCTTTAATTTAGAAATGTTGACTTGTCACTGACGATGTTGCTCTACAAAATTTCACTGCATACACAAGTTTTAACCCCGTCAATTTGTGCGTTTTTGTTACGGTAGCTATAACCTCTGATCTCAGTGCTGCCATCTAATGGACGTCTTACATATGAATTTAAGTTTTAATGTATTTTTTGCCATCTCGTGGTGAAAACGGAAACGCGCAGCGTGCGCTTCATGTACTTACAGTGAATGCGCTTAAATCTGCACGAAACAGTGACAAACCTGATTCAAACACTAGATGAAGCTGCTGAAATACTTTTCAAAAAAGTTTTTAAAATCATAAATGGCATTTTCAAATAGCTTTTTTAAAGAACTATTCTTGCATAAATTTTGCGTGTTTATTGTTTATTACATGATACCTGAAATTTGCTACCCCTTAACCTTGATCTTACACAACACAAGACAACGTTCATGTTGGCCTTCTTTTCTTTAAAGAATTTAGTAACGTCCTGTAAATCAATGTTCAATGCTGACATCATCCAGTTATTTCCTGCGTTTCCCACTACTGCAGGAGACCAAGGTATATTACGATTAAGGAAAAAAACTGATGAATCTGCAAAGCAGTAGCGCCCTTTCCTTCATTCACATGTTCCTAAGATGATGATAATGTCGTTTTTGTTCATATAGGATGCACAGGTCGTATTTCTCACTAATTAACAGCACTGATGCGATAACATCTGTTGTGACATTGATAATGCGTGCACGTATAAACGTTCGTGGAGACGGTTCGTAGGCAAGTAGTATGAAATGCGTGTGATTTTTGGAAGCCGGGTGGGCAACGAGAAACCAGCCGATTGTGCCAAAAAAGACAGAGTTGAATGGTCACCTGATTATGACGTTAACATTAAAATAAGTAATTAAATTTAGTACTGGTGTGCAACACATGTGCAATTATCCCCTTTACTGTAAACTTACTGTAAGGCTATCATCACCATCTTCATGTTGTGTAAGTGTATATTTGTATAGCAGCAATTTCTGGAAGCTGAAATTGCCACAGTAAATTATCCTTTGACAGTTGTTTTAGTAACATTTTGTAAATATCACAGGCTTCAGTCAGCTTTGGCTGGACTGTAGTGCGCCCATAGCTGTGTACCAATTCTCCTTGCAATGACCGCCCGTACGAGACAACGGAAAAATTTATAGTCGGCTTGCTGGAGGCTGATTAGGGTGCTGCTTGTAAAACGCATTTTGGCATGTACGAAGGTTTTACTGGCGCTCTGTCTCTGTTAGACAACAGCCATACATCAACAGCGGGATGGGGCTTTCCCTTTACGACGTTTTAGCTTCACGTGGCTTGATTTCAAGGAACATCCATCTTGCAGGCAAAGTCCTAAGAGTGTCAAGCACTGCACTGCTTTTACAGTTTTGTCATAGTGTGAGAATTAAGTGATTAATTTACATTGTGTAGTCCTCTTCTTATTCACCCCCCCCCCCCCCAATTATCTGAATTTTGCACATTGTCTCAGCTCAGAGTGAAGCTCGTGTTAACAGCACATTAGCACAGATCCATATCTACCAAAAGTAGCTCACATATGAAAATAACGTGGCACTTTTCCTTATTCACGTTTATTATTCACACCTCTTAAGAGAGAGTCCAGTTTTCCCTTACTGCTGGAAACTGTGACCGTTTTAATAATCTTTGTTTTTCTTAGTGAAATAAGTGATGTTGTGGTTGGCTCTGTAACCACCATTAAAACATGTGTTTTAAAATGGAGAGATTATGCCCAGTATTGTCCTGGACTGTTTCTAAAATGTACAATTCAGCAGCAGAACTGAGCATTGCACACTGATAAGGCTGACTACTCACAGCTTTCACAATGATTTGTCATACCTACAGACTCAGCAAAATAGTACATTTACATACCAGAAAAGGAGTTTGCACATTATCGTACATAATCTGTAAAATCAGAACAAAGATATAGTACTTTCAATATACAGTTGCGCACTCCACTGCTGCATGAATGAACTGCAGTCTTTAAGGTTTGTTTGTTTGTTTCTTTTTGAGAAACTGGAGAACCCTTGACTCAACCATCTGCTCTACACAAAGCCGGTGCACTTGGGCCTGTTGGTAAATCATCCTCGTTTGATGGTCCTAGTCGCCCTATGTTCTCAGTTCGTTGTGGAGCCTGGTGTATTCCTCCCAAGGGAGAGCCGTGCACTCCCAAGTCCTGTTACCGCTTGTTAATATACTGTAAGTTCACTGACCTGCTGGACTGCAGAGGGGCCTGCGTATAGCAGGCCAGTCGGTGCAAGAGCTCATCTCGTCATTTATCTGTATGCTGCTGAGGTACACATGAGTCATGCTGCAATGTGGAATTACCTCATAGATTAAAAATGCTAAATCCACAGAAGTAATTTCTGAGCCGCACGTCGCTCGTTAATCAGGAATATCGCGGAGCACGTCCGCGTGGAAGTGGATAAACAATTACTTTAAACAGTCCACGGGGGGTGTTTTGGCGTTATTTACAGCTTTCGTGCAAAGACCCGAGTGGAGATCGGGGCATTGACAGATCAGGTTTCCTCCAGGGAACTATGCCAGTTATGTTGGCTTGCATTAAATCAGAGACATAGATAAGAACACCTGAGTCTGTCTGGGATAATAGGACTGCTTAAAATATGCATTATGCTTAGCAGTTCATGCATAGCGACGTGACTTATGCAGAATAGAACAAGCACTCCTATAGGATCAATAAGCTGTACCAGGCTTTGAATTTATGAACGCTTGTCATTGGTCTTTCAAAAGCTGACAGCGTGTAATGCAAGTGGGCATTATAACTGTATTAGGAATGGCACAGTAATTCTGGCCCATAAACCAAATGGCCATGGCTTTGCTGAGAATGTGTAAATGAAGACAGGAAATTTTCCAAATTGGTTTTTTAGCCGTTTTGAAGTGTGCTGAGCTGTTGGGAGAAGGGTGGTAAGAGTTGATTGTGTACGATTTTTCTTGACTGTCTTCTGGAGCAAAAAGGGAATTTTTTGAGGAATGATGCGGTCACAGTCCCCTTGACCGTGGCACAGATGTAGCGGAGAACAGCACCTTTGCTCATGGGAAATGCAGCCATTTTTTTTGTCTCCCTGGATGACTTTCCCTTTCCAATCATTCAAAACGGCGGCTTTCAGCATGCAGTTGATGATCATACATATTCTATGTGCGGCGAGCGATAAATCTCCATCGCCGGTTCTCCTCCCAGCCATTCATCAGTCACACAGGAGCAGGATAAAGCGCTGGCCGATTCGCGATATATCAAATTAACACCTGCGATGTTTACCAGCGAAATGTAAGACAAGAAGTTGCAATGAAATATAGCTCGGCGGCGTTCCTTAAATTAAGACCCAGCCTGGATCTGTACCCAGTTAAGGGTGCAGTGTATCTGTGTTTCCCGCGCTTACTGATTTGTCATGTTCCGGAATGCATAAATGCAGTAAAACTGGCTTGTGTGGTGCATGTGGGTGGTATGGGTCCTCAGACTGCTCAGTTTCCATGCTAGAATCTGACTCCAGATCAGTGCAGTGCACCTGCTCTCTCCCCTACTTCAGTGAACTGGTGACTGCCTGCAGAGTGACCAATGCTGAATTAGCAGCCTTACTGGGTTTTGACACCTACTAAGACAAGTTCTATATAGCAGCAAGGTCTTAACTAGTGAGAAATAATCCTTGTGTACAGTAATGTAAAGTTGTTTAGTTGGGTGATAATTCTTTTTTTTTTTTTTTTTGTTTTTTTTGGAAAATGCAAAATTATATTTTAATGTCATAGAATACCAGTTAAAATGTTAATATCTATTAGAATGCCATATGTGAATATAAGCATTGAAAGAAAAATTTATGTATGTATGGTCTACACTACAGGAAGTTTCTGTGCAGCCATTAATTCAATTCATTTCAGTTCAGTTAATTTTGTACAGCTCGTTTTGCAACGAGTTCCCTCAAGGCACTTTATAGGAATGATTCAACTGTCCACCGTTTCACAAAGACTGTTTTAATGAAATCGTCAGCAATTCTATCACGCATATGTAAACATGAGACACAGTAGAGTGTTTGAAATAAAAACATATGGCATTATATTTTGACCTTAAGCATTCTATGGAGTTTTAATCATTTCAAATCATTTCAAGTTTTACTATGATTTATAATGAACATTATTAGTACGGTGTAATATATATATATATATATGTGTGTGTGTGTGTGTGTGTGTGTGTGTGTGTGTGTGTGTGTGTGTGTGTGTAATATAATTAAGAGAAATTCCACGTGTGAAGTATGACAATGAGAGAGACTGCAGGGTCGTCCAGGTCGGTGTCTGTGACACGTTTGGGTTTTCTGAATATTGTTCTGACTTTGATACCTGAGAAGGTGCGAGGCAGTGGGACTGGAGACAGGTAAAGCCCATACTGGGCCATCAGTGCATACCTGATATACACGCTTGGCCTATTGTAGCCGTACACTGTGCTCAGCTCACAGATAATAGTATACTGTGATGGACTATGGCAAGCAAAAGTCAAGCCTTTATTAAACTGTAGGGACTGTGTTTATGTTTCGTGCACCACTCTCTTTTGTCTTTTTCCATTTATTGTGCACTATTTTTAGGGCTATTACAACATGACAGGCTTTGATCACAGAATCACATTGTGTACTTTTTTTGTTTGGAGGTTCACACCATATCTGAGACATCACTTGTCTTTTAGAAAGAGTCCGAAAAGGATGGTCTGCTGATTGGCTTCGCACACCTTTCGCAGACTGCTGCCACATGGCCAGTTGAGGGGTGGTGGGGTGTGACCAGCTCGGACTCACCTGACCTCAGGTGGGCTCCTGTGCACCCTGCAGGATGCACGGTGTTGTCTAACGCTGGAGGAATGACACTGCTCTCTACACGCCTAACCAGTACACCTCAGAGCTTCTTGCACCCAGGGTACTATCATGCACTAAGCCACCCCAAAGCACAAATGATCAGCCTCACTCCTGCAGATGCCATTAGGCGTATGAGAGCTAGGCTTCATTCAGCTTGAAGGCCTTTGTCAGACAGTTCATTGGGAGACTTTGATTTAGCTCTTACTTGTATAAACACGAGTATCGCTTAATATAACAAAGCTTAGTACCTCAGTGTAACTATATCATTTTGAATATAAATCTGTTTGCATTCATAAAAAAGAGAACCTCGTTAATGCCATGTGAAATGATGAGCTGGCTAATTATGCTGGCAAACGACACTGTTATTAAAGCTGGGCAGAGATAAGACAAAGTGGAAGAGTAATGAACTGGGGTTAAGCACATTAGTTCATACAGAATTTAATTGAATTTTTTTTTTTTTTTTTTTTTTTTTTTTTGAAGCATTGCATTTTCATTGTGCTCGATGCAAAACCTAGTGTCTCTCCAGTGCAGCTGTGTCATACCGTGTGTGTTTCGCCGTCATGCTATTTAGCTTGTCCCCCCCCAAAAATCTAAGTTTCCTCTTTTTAGATAATTTAAATTTTTATACATGAATTTAAAGTCGTTTCATTAGCCTTTTTTTTTTTTTTTTTTACAAAGTAAAACAGAAAATCTTTTATAATTACCTGTAATTGCAAATGACAACATGTTGCCAGGAATCCCATGTGGAACTTTTGGCAGTAGTTAATAATTTGGCTGCTGCCAGTCCGACGTGGGACCAGTGTTATCTTTGATGTTCTGCCAAGGACAAAAGTAATTGGTGCAAGTGTTTTTAAATACTTCTGGACAGGAGAGCAGTATTGGATCACATTGGATTTGTCACAGGAAAAGTTATGATCTGCTGGCGATTAAAATGTGATGAAGGTGTTTGTTTTGCTTTCAAAGTGGGTAGGGTTTACATTAATAACAGAGATTTATTTTTCAGTATGCTTGTCTGCTCGCTCCTCAAATTAATGAGCTTCGTGCTTTATTGTGGCTTTTTTGAGTGGGTCACTTGGACCCCGAAGGAAGTTTTCTCCATAAATAACAACTATTGTATCCAATCACAGTCAATTCCTCTCAACAGAGAGCAGTGATGGCCAATCGTTCTTCTTGTGCAAAACGCAGCTTATGTATCGTGGTGCCAAAAACCTATTTTTGAAACTTGGACCTTTGTGTATTATAGCACTGCTACAAGTTCATGGTTCCCTAAGGTAACAGTTTAGTGACTTTAAGCCCAGTGGCTGTTAGCTGAATGCTAGCAGATCAAGCATATTTAAAGTGCAGTGCTGCCTTCCGCCTGCCTGCCTGCTGGTGTGGTTTGCATGACCTTCAGCTGACCAGACTCTTCAGCCCCAGGCTGCTGCCTTCTGATTAATGCAAACTGTGGCGGCGAAAGACGTACCGCCAGCAGTTTTCTGTCTGCGCTGTCAGACATCAGAGTCAATGAAATCTACATTACACCATTTTTCAAATTACACACACACTGGCTATTGGATTTCTATTGCGAATCTCTTTCAGCGCATATTATTTACAAAATCGTTAAGGGCAATTAGCTACAGTGAGGCGGTGCGTGATAATTGGCTCAAAAAGTCAGCCGGAGAGAGCTTGCACAATTGCGCCCTGTGCTGTTAAGAAGCTATGTGCTATAGAGCCGATTCGTTTTTGTTTTTTTTTGGGGCAAAATAACAGATGTTCAGTACAGTTGATAGAACATGTATATTGCTTGAATGGTAAGAATCTTTTTTGTTAACCCTCCCCTGCCCCTAGTTGTTTGTACGTAGTTTGTTCACTTTTATTGACTATAATTAATTGGTGTTTAAGGCCTTTTGGTGTCCAGCGGCTAACGTGTGATGCCTGCCCTGTGTGTACAAATTAAACAGGGGGCCACTCTGCAAACACTTAAGGATGGCATCCCAACACCTCCTTTTTGATAAAACTACTTTGAAAAGATTAATGTATTCCATTCCGCTGAGCTGCAATCAGGCACTACTGTGCCAAACACGACGTTGTCTCCTCATTATTGAATTTTTATGGTCTCGTAATTAAATGCAGATTCCCTGTTTTGTTCTATTTCTTCTCTCTGACATTTTAATTTCGACAAAAAGCCGCGGTCTCCGCGCAGCCTTTCTCTGGAGATTCTAATGGCCTATAAAATAAAGTGACTTATAGATATGGCACAGACTTCACTTGGCCGATGATTGTTCGAAACCTTGCTGATCGTGCAAAATTAATTTTTTTTCTGCCCCCTCCCCTTTCCGCTGAATCCATTTCTTGTCAATTAAATAGTGTCTACAGTATCCTATCTGAAGAAAAGGAATCTATCAATGTGTCAACGGCCAGGAATTCATTACCGAGGGCTGGCTGGAAAATATATAAATAAATAAAAAGGGAAAAATAAATCTTGTGAAGACCATTAGTTTTTAAAGACGATTGTCGTTATGTGACCAGGGAGGTGTCCTTGGCTTGCATCACATGTGTTGTATTTAGGGGTAATGAAAATCAGTCCTAGCAAGGACTGACTGGTGCTATAAGTTTTCCCCTGACAGCTTTGAATGCTGATATCAAATCGGAATCTTAAGTGGCACCAAGGAACATTTGTTTTCCAGGTATCCAAAAAATATATGTGCCAGGGCTTGTAGTGGATCCTGTGAACTGCTGGCTGCTCTACGTCCCACCAGAATGCTTGTTCTAGTTATTGTTGTGTCAGGTGGTATTTCTGGACTTGGATGACAAAATAAGCCACTCTCCAATGTGGAGGTCAGAGGTTATTTACTTGCGCATACCCAGGAGCCTACAGCAAATGCTAATTGTGAAATGGTAAAAATAATACTGAAGATATATTATTGTTACACACAAATTTGTCTTTGCATTATGGAATCCTCTCAATTGTCCAGCCACTTTGTGTTATTAGTTTTGGTGGTAGGGAACGTGCTTTTGTTCAGTAGTGCATCACAGTTCATTTCAAGCTACATCTTGTGGAAGAACGTGCATATATTTAGTTTGTTTTCTTTATATTTTTCACTGAGGTGTTTTGGTATATGGGTCGGTCAGGCACAATTCACTCTTTTCTGTTGGTTTCAGGGTCAAGTTTTGGAAAGGCTGCTTTGGTTGGATGTGGTTTGTGCACAGGGGGGCACGTTGACATGTGCATGTAATCAAAATGATGTCTCATAGATGGAAGAAGACATAAGGTACTCCGTTAAATTATGCATTTTTTAAATTTGGTGTGGGTTAATGGCAGTATCCTTTATGAACTAAGCAATTTATATGAATTAATTACAGATTCGGCACAAATTTTGATTATTGGCTACTGTGGAAAAATGTTTTAGTATTCCAAAGAAATGGATGTAAGCGAGTATGTATTTGTAAACACATTATCTGATTTGAAATTTACACCTTCTTTGAGCAAACCCCTAGACCCATCTTTACATGGTGAGTAGAGAACATATAGGTTGTGTGCCGGAGGGAAAAATCAATGTGCATATATTTATTTATTGGCCTACAGTTCTGCTTTCCTGTCCTCTTGTCATTGAGCTGATTTTGCTGTTTGAGCCTTATAATCACTTGTCAATTCTAGAGCCAGTCTGTGGAGGCTCCATGCATTGTTGCAATACATGCTTCTGGATGCTCCAGGTGGTGTTGCAATGTATGCCTCTGGAGGCTCCATGCGTCGTTGCATTGTGTATTTTTGCACAACCCCGGCTCGGTGCAGATCCCCGGCTCAGTGCGGACATGGATACATTCACACCAGTGTGTTTTATTAAAAACTGAATACATGGAGGCATCAAAATGTGTAGATTGGTATTGGACAGGAATACCAATACAAAAGTAATACAGGAAGAAGTACAGTTCGGTTGAGCCTAAGATTGCTTAATCTTATTTTTTACTTCTTGTTACCTCAAGTTATGAATGCTAGATCTGTATTTCAGAATACTAATGAATCTTTCAAATTTTATTCTACTGACAAGTGCATTAAGTAGACTTAAACATAAATAGCATATTAGGAGTCCCACTGATTTGAAATGTTAATGCCATGAAAAGGATCTCTTGAATTATCGTGTTTTACATAATTCTTAATTTCTCTGTATACAAGTAATTTCTTTGTATATATGTTGACATGGAAAGTTTACAGTTTATTTATAAGTCACCTCTGTATGTTGGTGGCCCATCCACAGTGTACACTGCAGTTCCCGGGACAAACTGAACAGAAATCACATTCCCAGCACTTGGGTACGTGGCTCTTGAAAACGAAGAGTAAAAGTATGTTTTGTGCTGCTAAAGAAATGTGTTAATTTATTGCTAGTTGTATCTGCTACCACAGGAGCAGGAGGAATGGTTAGGTAGAGTATATGTCTTGAAAGTAGTGTGTGTAAATTGGGCTGGATGTTTTACTGTGATTTCTGCCTCAAAGGGAAGATCAATGAGGCAATTTTCTACTCAGCCAGTCATGAGAGATTAGGAGATGTAAATGTCAATCTTTGCCTCCTTCATACTCTATAAAAGGTGGAATTGGGCTCTCACTCCTGCAATCGATTGCCCTTCTAATGAAGAAATGCTTCACCATAATTTAAAAGAGATTTGCAGCTGTTGATGTTGCAAGGAAGGACTTTGAAGTAACAATTCAAGAGTATAAATGCTTTACCTATAATGACTTGAAATCACATGTCGGGATGAAGGTGATGTAAACAAGAATGATTACAGATCATTGACTCTATACCTCCAAAAAGAACTAAAGGAACCAAAACATTACCAGTCTTTCTACTTAAGTTTTTTTTATTTTTTTGTAATGTACTCAATAAATATACTTGACGTTATCCAAGATTTAGCCCTAGCGCGTCGACTTTACCGTTCTCCCTCTTACACCTGACATTAGCACTTGATCTGCAATGAGAGAAGCGGGTGATGCTTTTAGGACAGGAAAATGTACTCTCTGCAAAGGGCTCCTTGTCCAGGGACCTAATTTCACTTTAGATCCAACACTGAGATACAATTGCGCAGATGAGTCAGTTTTTTTGTGCTCGGTATATTTAGCCTTTTTACTATAGATTCTTCTGTTAAAATATTTTAGTAATTTTCGTTCCTTAGCTTTCGTTAATCGGGGGGGCCTTGGGGCATTTTCCAGGCAGGGCGTGAGATGAGATGCATCCTGGACCTGCAGTCAACATGGCTTTTATAAACTCGCTGTTGTGTGCAAATTTTTCACAATGAATTAAACCGCCTACCCAAGGGATTCAATAGGTGTGAGGAGAATGGACGAGGTTTCGTTTAAGGCTGAGTGGCGTCTCCAAGACGTTCGCTCCTAAATGTGAGGTCTCACTCCTTCTTTTTCTAATTCAGGTGGCACCTGTTGCTGTCTGTAATGAGGAATAATTCAGGAAGCTGTAGTAAAATGTAAATAAACATGTCAAGATTAAACTGCTCATGCCCCTGCACTAAGGCCTGCAACAGTGTATCTTCTTGTCATCCTTTGCGGTTTATTCCAATCCAGTCATTTCAATATATTTACATTCAGTTTTAATCTGTTTTGAGGAGGGATTCTGGTTAAAGCTAAATAGCTCAAAACATACCTTTTGGTAACAGAAGTTTTGATGATGTCCAGGTATGATCAGAGGATTGGGAAGTCTTAATTAGCTACAAGACGAGCTGTCCAACAGTGCGCAAGTTAGATTTTAATTCAGGAGTTAATTGCAATGATCGTAGGAAGAAAAATTTTCCAAAACCCAAACGCAGTGGAGGAGGATTAAATTAGGCCACATGAAAGTATGATGATGAGTAGATGTTCCTTCACTAAGATATGTATGGAATTACCTTCTGGTTCATGCTCTGAATTTTTTTTTTCCCTTCATTTTTCCCCCCATCATTAATCCACTTTGGGGGTGGCATCAACTGAGACAAAAATAATTATTGCAATTATTGCCGTTAACCTTTTAAGTACATCGTATTATAGGCTCTGTAAGTACATCGGTTATTAATTAGAAACGACACTTGCAACCTATAGCCTGCCTTGAAAAATAAGTGAAAGTACAAACGCGGTAGATTTATGGATATATTAATGCACAGCTTTAAGTTGTCTCTCTTTTTTTTTTTTTTTTTCCTTCCTTTTTGCTCGATTTTGCCAGCACATTCTCCGTAACACAAACGTGTATACATCATTTTAGCCATTACCAGGTCCAAGATCTTTCATTAAAATGAACTATGCCATCCTTCTCCACAAGACCTTGGGGAGCTTTTCTCGATGAATATACATCCTACAGCGAGGACACTGAAGGCAGCAACATGCCTCGGTAAAGTATTGCTTAATTTATACTGCTAATGTATAACATTGATTCTCAGTGGAGAAAAGAAGGCACAACATATTTTCAGAGCCCACATCATTAGGGTTTAATAATTTAGAACTAGTTGGTGTGATAATAAATGTAGTTGGGAAAGTTAAGTGGGCCTTGTTGATTAATACCATTAGAAATCATGGCACTTGTATAAAACAGTAATACAGATAGAAGTACAAATTCATTAATGCCTAGCCAATAGTAACCCCCCTACTGTGCTTCTTACAGAAGCCAAAAGAAGCTCCATCTATGAGCCGCTTACAAATACTAATAACATCAAATCGTTGATTACAGTTTGTTCATATGAGATTAATTATCTCTTTGACCTTCCCTTTAAATCTTGTTTATTCAAAGCTAGTATTGAGTTTTGAGATTAAAGACGTCCGTGTTGATAATATTCATTTTGCTTCACTTTATTGGCAATTTAGAGGCATGGCCGTATATACTAACTGCAGCTTTCACTGCTAGTCGTTAAGAGTAAGGTAAAAAGGAGTATAACTCTTCCTCTGAAAATAAAAAAGCAGTAAAGGGTCTTGTTAGCTGCATTTCATTGTCCAGTTTAACAGTTACATTTAGTCATTTTTGTATGTTTCTTAATAACGCAATACGTCTTAAAAATGTCTTCCCCTTAGGTTTGCCTTGGCAACGCTGTGTGTTCAGGTAATGCAATCCATAAATATAAATGCATTTCTTCCCTTTCATTGCATTGCATCCACAAACTAATAAAAAGGTATGGTACTTCAGCCTTTTTCCACATGGCAGGAATGAGGAGTTGCCTCTCTGACCAAGTAACATGGGATTCCTTTAAGAAAGGTCATATATATTTTGTTTGGCATAAATGACACAAATTATAGTTGCGCAGAATGTGCTCGTACAATTGTGCAGATAAAATGCTATGGTTTCCTTTGAAAACGGGCCCTGTCGTGGAACATCTCTTACTCGCCTTATTTATAGAACTGCAAGTAGTTTGTGTAAAATTAATAGGCTCCCTTGGCTTCTTAAGACCTCTGCTGTTACATTCTCCTGTGCTTGCCAGAGACTTCTCCTTTTCCATCTCCAGAACTTGTGCTTTTGAGTTTAATCTCCTCTGTGGGAGAAGTTGTGAGAACGAACAGGGCTCGTGCTTGTGGCTGTCTTTCTCGATCCTCTCGTGTGACGTACCCGAAGAAGTGGTCGTTCAGCATGCCAGGGCCCGAAAACAAATGGTCGAGGCCAGGTTTTGCTTGTTAAAGTTTCTGCTAAATTATACATGAAGCCCAAATGAGTTTTGTTGCCTTTCTGTGGCAAATAGGCTATGTTTTAGATACGTTTTTGGGACGCTTTTCTTGTACAGTAAATGAGCAATAAATGTGTGTTTAAACAATTTCTGTATATTGGTAGGAGTTTGAACCTTTCAAATGTGTATTGATTTATATCTGTTTCGTGGCGGGATTTTTAAATGTAAATGCAAGAGCAGAGGATTCTTTTTATTTAGTGCTATGCTATTTCTACAGTCATATGTTTAAGTCATAGACCTTCCACCTTGAAAAGGTAGCAAGGTTGCAACGCTTTAAAGAGCATCAGGGTGCTTGTTTTTTATATTCTACTCAAAGATTAATGGTATTGGCCTTGAAAAATGAAAATTAAAAAAGGTGTTGGAAAACTCCGGAGGATAAGTCGTAGAAACTGGATATCAGGCTCTGCAGCAAGTTTTATTAAGTAATTTTCTTTTTATGTGGAAGGCATTGAGAATGCTGTGCCGCAGACCAAGTTGGCGCAATCTTTTGCAGTCCATAAATCTGTGTCATTGATGTTTAGATCCGAAACATCGACAGGGAGGGTTTTTGAAAAGTGATAACTACTGCTTTAAACGTTTTACTGCCGCCATTCGCTCGGGGGTTTTTTAATACCTCTTAGCGCGGCGTGGCGCTTGTGCGCAGACGTGTTGGAAATTGTGCTGAGTAAGTTTTCCGCAGGCAGTAAATCACTCGGCCGGCCAGTTGGCTGCTCTTGCAGGCAGGTGGGCCTGTCCCACCCGCCTTCCCAACCGCGCAGCTCGGAAACCGGATCTCACGTCAACTGGCGCTCACAGAAAAACTATTTTGACTGATACTTTAAATAAAAGATTAGTGTGTCCGAACCTTTTGGTAGCGAAGTAAATAAAGAGTAAACAAATGCCTTGTGCCAAAGTAAGATGTGAATTACTCCCCCTGCTTCCTTTCCAAGAATGTTATACACGATATGTATTTCTGCCTTCTGCTTTGTAAGCGTCTACTCATCAGCAGTTATTTTGATACTGGTCGTCAGCCAACAGTAATGCATGTACTCTGAGTGTCACTGTTTTATCATATTATCACAACTATTAGGGACAACGGCAACAATGGAGTAGCTACAGGCAGTAATTAACGCTAACCATCCAACGAGATTTGCGTACTTATTTCAACTAATTATAAATCGTGTTACACCGTGACACAATGTGTGCTTATTTATAGACCTAAAATAAGCGAAATGTATAAATGCATGTCCAAATGAAGCATTTTTTAATTTATTTGCATGCGTTCAGGGAAGTTCATATCAGCAGTTTCGTAACCGTGCTATATAAAGTGCACAAGTAGGTTGGTTAATTAGCAATTAGCCCCTTATGTCTCTAGTACATGTTAATACTAATGTTTTTCCTGACGTGTGTCCCTCGAAAATTCTGGCGAACGCAGAAAATGCAACGTGGCCTTGCAATGGTGCCACAAATGTGAGTTTGAGTTGCGTGTAAAAATCAGCGGCTCGCCCGCTTTTAATCGAAGCCTTAAACTCGAGTTGTGGAAATGAAAGCGTGGGCTGGGGTTGAAATGTTTCGTGAGACTGGGGGGCCTTTATGTTTCAAGGCTGCCCCTCCAGCACGTGGCCTTGAATATCTACAGCGCAGTGTGGAGAGCACAGCTGCGACGCACTCCTGTGTTGAAACGTGTCAGCTGTTTGCCACACGGCTCCATACATGCGTTAGTTCAGGACTATGGCCAAAACAGCGCACGATTTAAAGAATATATGGAGATTAACGTCTTGTGATCAAATAGACTAAAAGGATGTAATTCAAGAAGCGGTTTGTGGGTAGAAGCCGTAGTGATGGCCATATTATAGAGAGTGGATTTACACCTTAGATTTGTAGATTGCGGAGAGGAGCGTGGATTTTGTATTCGAAGCAGATTTTAACGAGAACCCCGAGTAAATCCTCACAAGTGGAAAATTGCTTTTCTGAAGTAATAGTGATGGATTGTGTTTTGTAAAACAACACACGCGTAAATCTCCACAGGGGGTCACGTATACAGTATTAATGGATGGTAATTTATTCCTTGTAAAGTCATCACACATCTTTAGCTTCTATATCTGACCTGAATAGTTGGACCAGTGCAGTGTCTGATCTGTTGACTGGATAGTATTTCCACAGTGGGGGGGGGGGGGGGGGGGGGGGGGGGGGGGGGGGGGGGGGGGGGGGGGGGGGGGGGGGGGGGGGGGGGGGG
>JABJVR010000036.1:3038063-3049125 GCA_025773905.1 Chitala chitala
TTTTTTTTTTTTTTTTGTGATCACACACAACCACACAAACAACCAACACCCCCTCCTTTTTATTTTTTTTTTTCTTCTCTTTTTACATTTTTGTGTTCCACCTAAACCCTAATTTTTTTAAATTTTTTTTTTTTTTTCCCCCCCCCCCCTCTGCTTCTGTTTTTTTAACCAGAGGAACTGTGACAGGGTGCAGAGGTAGCTCTGTCAGCAGCCCTGAGCCCAGCCTAACGGCCGGCTGCTGTAAATAATTGACAACAAGTGACGGTGACGAGCTGTGTCTGTAGCAGGTCCGTTTGGAAAGCCTGCCTAATGATTTTTGTACTGCAGAGCTGTATGCAGTAAAGAAAGTAACTTCCTAGGGTAGTTAATTGTACTTTGTGTGGATGGCAGGATTTTTTTCACAAGTATTTTTTCTTACCTTTTTCTGGTGCTTTGTGGAATTTCTTCAATGGTGGGACATAATAAAATGAGATAAAGCCCTTTTGGAATGATTGGAAGCTTTGACATGTAAATTTGTTTTCTGTGATTTGTGTGTGTGTGTGTGTGTGTGTGTGTGTGTGTGTGTGTGTGAGAGAGAGAGAGAGAGAGAGAGAGGGAGACAGTGAGAGAGAGAGAGAGTCACACACAGAGAGAGAGTCACACAGAGAGAGTGTCACACACAGAGAGAGAGAGTGAGAGAGAGAGTCACAGAGAGAGAGAGAGTGAGAGAGAGAGTCACACAGAGAGAGAGAGTGAGAGAGAGAGTCACACAGAGAGAGAGAGAGAGTGAGAGAGAGAGTCACACACAGAGAGAGAGTGAGAGAGAGAGTCACACACAGTGAGAGAGAGTGAGAGAGAGAGTCACACACAGTGAGAGAGAGAGAGAGATGGTTTCACATTCTTCAATATGGGTGTGACAGAAGACCGCTCACAGCCGGGTCTGTATCGGTTAACATGTTTTTCTTTGAGCACATAGCGCCTGATGAATAATTTCTAAAGGTTGATTGTGTCACCAAAATGTATCAGTAACCAAATAAGTACAAAATAATAATACAACAACAGAAGAGGGTCTGCTATCCCCAGCCTTTGTCCTCCCTGTTCTCTTTCTTGTCTTAATGATTACAAGAACTATTTCTGAAACTATGAAAAAAGTGCTTTCTAAGATTACATGTGCATGTATCTCTTGTAGACTGTGGTGTGGCTTGTTTTTAAAGCGCAACAATGGACTAACGTGTAATTGTCAGAGTCTGGTGTTCCCGTATGTCCATTGTTGAGAGCACAGGATGACATTTTAACAAAAAAAAGCACCTGATTTTTGCTTATTCTGCATTCAGTTTTCTTTGGTACATGAGTACAGGATGATGTTTTAACCAAATAACTAAACTCAGAGGTTATTTTTTCTATAGTATTCCAAGGGTGCTGAATAGCTTTCGGTATCGGTTTGTTATAACCTGGAGCTAAATATTGTGTAGGTTCTCTTTAACCGTCTTTCATGAGGCTAAAGCTAATCCTTGAACTCTAACTAGTGAGTTCTTATTTCCACTCAGGGGTTCCAGCATCTGAAGCCCCTGCCAAACCCTAGCTATGTCCCCAGGCTATAAGTAAGCCTGTGGATCTAAGGTGAAACAGTTTTGCACGTTTTTGCTGTATTCATTGCCTAGTACATGTTAGCATTGTTGTTTTATCTGGTAGTGGCAGTGCATAGTCACTTTAATCTAAAGTGATGACAATGGGTGATTGGTTAATACATACAGGTCTTATTGCGTGGATGTCTAAGCACTCTAACAAAATCTCAAATGACAAAGCAAATTCAGACCAAGGTACTTCTCTGCTAGGTCTCTGCCTGTGAGGTCAAACCTGTCTCGTGTTCTCTTAGCCAATGGATGATGTTGTTTCATTTGCAGCAAAACCCTTTTCAATGGCTCAGGCATTGAATAGTATGATCAGGAGGCAAAACTGTAGTCAAAGTAGTATAGAAACCAGTCAGGCATAGAAAATTTTGTTAAAATACTGTATATGTCTTTGGCATTATACACAATGTCATTCAAGCAGTGACAGTAAGCAGGAAATAACCAGCATTTATTGATCAAGCCAGCAAAAACAACCAAAATACTCTTCACAGTTTTGTTAGAATTGACACGTGTCTAGACTATGGTAATTCCATTTGAAATCTATATGCTATATTTAATTTTTGTTAGTTGAATTATCTGCGAAGATAGTTTCTGTTTTGTTGTACATTTTATTATTTTACAGGCATTCTGCACCATTGTTTCACTTTCCACCTGTTAGCTTTTGACCACTTTTAATGGAATAAACTAAAGATGAAAAGTATGCCCATACATTCCTACAGTTGCCTTATGTGGGTAGCCCTAACATTGGGATGGGTATCGTTTTATGGAATGTTTGCTTCATTTACCGTTTGGAAAGCAGTCTGCATTTTTGGACAGAATAGAATAATAGAATAGAATAATTTATTAATGCCACACAACAAGTTGGTGGAATTTGGTGTCGGTACAGCATTGTGCAATGCTCACACTGCCTGTGTCACGGAGACATACAACACAACAATGACAATTGAACACAAACAATTCAAGCAAAAACATCACCACATAGTAAAGTGCATGTTGTTAATTCATGATCCGGTTCAGTGTCCTTATGGCAGAGAGAATGAAACTATTCTTAAGCCTTAAACACAGTGCCTGCGGTTGGGCTGTAAAACGCATGGCCTGCTCAGGAATGACTTGTGGCATGTTCCTTTGTCTCGAGACGTGTTGACAGTGAGACATGGAGGGTAGACAAAGCGTGACAGTTATGGGTGAGGACTGGTCAAGCCAAAATTGGCGGAGGTTTACAGCGGGATGCCTGTCCTTATGCTAGCCTAACAGAGTACAGTCCTAACGTAGTTGCTCTAATAATTATCAAATGCTTCAACAACAGGAAGCTGTTTTGTAATTTCATAGACACATGCCCTTGTACCTTTTATAGGAATATTCCCACTTACTATTTAAAATTGTACTTTCAATTCTCTACACATGACTGAGTGTTGTAAACTTTTTCATGGTGT
This sequence comes from Chitala chitala, assembly GCA_025773905.1. NCBI lineage: Eukaryota > Metazoa > Chordata > Actinopteri > Osteoglossiformes > Notopteridae > Chitala > Chitala chitala. The sequence goes on from JABJVR010000036.1 coordinate 3,041,107, forward strand.
AAATATTCAGCATATTCTAAAGGAAACATTTTATGTGCACTAAACCCAGTGCCAGTTCTTGTCTATCTGGAGACCTAGGAGTAGTTGTTGGGACTGTAATTCCACTATGCTTCTGACTGCTTACAGTGGAAACAGACTATTGTTAGATGTGTTAGGCCCTGAAGACCAGTTCAATGACTGTACAAATAAGTGGATTCCCTGTGCAGGGGGTGATATTTACCTCTGCAGGATCCCCATTGTTACTGTTCATTTTCAATGCCATGTAGAATTCACATAGCTACACTGAAAGTTGTTTACTGCTGTTTTACCATAACTTTTGCATGATTCAAAAGAGCATCAGGTTTGACTTATTGCCCCAAAACTTGTTACTCTGCATTAATTTTTTTTCTCTGCTATGTAACAGCGTGGATAGTTTCTTATAAATGTTTTTTGAAGTGTCTGCGGAATTTAGAACGTCCCTGTGTCTAGCAGTTTGGTGTCCTGAATGTGATATTGTGACAAACTGTATGACAGAGAATTGTGGTTCGTTTTTAAATTCAAAGATATTTATTGAAGTAATGGTTCCAAGGCAGCGTAAACTGTTAAATACAGTAAAGGTTGCTGATATCAGTTTAATTTTGGATATTTATTTCAGACTAATCCTGTTTAATTGATTAGATTGCTTTGTTCTTTAGTCAGAGACAGGACTGCTAGCTTAGCAATAATAAATCTAGAGATTTGTTGATTCTTAGAATAGACAACAGCTTGCTTAGCCGTATTTTGAAAACTTTCCAAGTGTGTAAAACGTTAACGTTTCGAGAATAAACTTGACGAGTTGGTAAAAAATACTGTATGATGCGGGAGAAACGCAAGTGCGAAGTCTCAAAACAATTGGTACACACAGAAGCATTGTGACACCCCTGAGGAGGATGCAGTAGATACTGAGGTTGTGTCTGGCCAATGGAGTGGATCCAGCAGATGTGCGTTGCCAAGAACAAGATCTCATGATGGAAAAGGTCAAAACGCAGAGCTGTCACCTCTCGGCTAGTTTTTAAAATGAGGTTTTGGCTGAATGAGCTCTTTGTGGAAGGGTGAGCGCTTATGAATGACAGTAAGGATAACGCTTACTTTATAAAACGACATCAAAGAAAGTACACACTTCTGTTCTCCGGCTGTTGGAATGTTCTGGGCGCACATGTCGGCCGGGCAGAGGCAAGAGGACAGACCTTGACTTCCTGCTGTTTTCAGAACATCTGTTCAGGCACTTACCGAGTTAATAGATCAGCCGTGAGAGCTGGACAGGTGTTTTCAGCTGGAGCCAGAACACATCAAAGCCAGATTGCTCTCAAAGTCTTGTGGTCCTTGCGATCGAATAGGAATGAGCCACAGACTCTTGTAGATAATAAAACATGTATAACCTCTGCTTAAGGTAGATATGGGGATATTTTGCATTGCACTCATGAGAAACAAAGGAGGGGAAAATAGGTTTGGGACTGAAATAATTGAATACAGATGGATCAAAGTAAATGAAAGAATTTGGCAAATATCTCAGTGGAATACCTAATGGGAATGAAACAGAACAGGAAATTGAAAATAATTTCTAGCAGATGGACATTTTTTTTAAAGCAAGCTTATTGGACATTTATTAAGCTGTGAAAGAAAAGTATCTTTTTTTTTTTTTTTTTTTTTTTTTTACATGACTGGAGCTGTGCTACTTTTTGTCAATGACAAAGTATCTGTCATAATTTTATAGGGCACAAGTATATGATTTTACCAATAAACAGATTGGCAGTATTCTGTAATGCAACAGATGAGGTAACTATTACAAAAGATAAACTTAACCTTTTGAATTCTGCTTTTGCAAAATTCTTATATACGGTGAACCAACTTCAATGGTCAAATATCCAAAGCAATTTCCCTTCACATTTTTACATTTGCTCAAACATTGGTAGGCATTTATGTTGTAATATTAATAGGGAAAAGTATGGGGGATATTTAATAGAAAATAAAATTAACAAAACAGAATTTAAGAAGCCATATTTACACTTAATACATCTTAAACTTTTTAAATCCTTTTTAAATCCAAAGCATGTTAGAAAAAAATAAAGCACATCTGTTTCGCTTTGCCTGTTTTCCTACACAGCTCTTAAAGAGGCTAAGTTAACTGAACCTTTTGGAAAATTAAGCTTGTTCTCTGAAAGCAAATAACATGTAAAAGCACAATTTTTGACCAGTGATAATGAAATAAGTATAAATTAAAAGAAATTCCTGTCAGCAGGACTGGAGACAAATGGGAACACACTGCTCACAAAAGTTCTGTGTGCCAGATGTGTTTGCCAGATGTGTGTAACTTGCATGCAAAAACATCTCCATTGAGCTGTCCTGGAACCGTCTTTGGTTTATGCTTATCTGAGTGTGTGTAGGGGGCTCCATTCCAAACTTCTCTGGCTTTTGGTCTTATCCCCTCAATCATCCCTCTCTTACTGTGCGTTTGCATGACGTCGGCGAATGATCACACAAAGTGCTCCCTCATGTGGAACAAGGGCACATTGTGACATCACAAATGGGGGGCGGCTCCGTGGAAACGCTGTGGCTGCACCCTGTCACCATAATCCTCACTGTTCTTCTTGTGCCCCTTCTAATTTTAGGTTTTTTTTTTTTTTTTTTTTTTAGCCCCCCCCCTTCCCTCCAGGGTTTTACAAGTGCCAGCCAAAGCTACTTACAAAATTGGAAAATGGCTGATTTGATATACAAATTTAAAAGCATTTGTTCATTAAATTTTGTCTCTGCTATTAGAATTTTTTTTCCTTGTTGGTGTCAGGTTGCATGGTGGAGGCATATCAAGTGGTGAAGAGCAGGAGAAAGTCAAAGGGCTTTGTTAAAGAAAAACAAAGATGGGGTCAGAGCTCCTTTAAGAAAATCAAACTTAAGAGGCAGAAAGCAAAACTTAACCTATATAGCCCAAGACAGTGTGGGAAAATGTTAAGATTTGGTATACATGTGGCTCTCTCCTTCCATGTTCTTTGGTTCATGCGTATCAGATGCAGTGCCTACGATGACATGTACCCAGCTGGTCCCATTTACAGCACAACACAGACGATCAGTACAGTCAGTGCCGACTGGTTTTCAGTAGCTCAGGAATGCAGGGCTGCAATTGGCTATCAGTCGCCATAGAAAAGCAGTTGGTTACCCGAGACTAGCCAATCATTTGTTCGGTCTATGTCTTTCCAAAGCCCCAAACAAATGACCTTTTAACGAACTAGAAGGATGGTGTTTAAGGGAATGTCAGTTAAAGAAGTTACTACCTCCTTCCCCAAATATAGACAGTATATTTCAATTCTGAGCCATTTGCATTATCGGGAAGTGAAACTGAATTTTTGTAGGTGGTCTACCTATAATTTACCACACAGCCTTTCCAGTATTTTATGCAAGTCCTGAAATTTGCATTAAGACTTTGCGACAGACCATAACCAACAGCATTACCTCCGTTTATGATCGGAGTGGTTACCAGAATTTAATAGCGAAGGTCCAAAGAGAGTGGACCATTTGAAGTTTATAGACAGCCTGGCTGTTTTATCACTTTGCCATCAGCTGTTGCACATTTTAAGGCATCTGTAGACAAAATAGAATGTGTTATGCTTGTGCCCTTTAAAGGTGTGGAGTATTTGAGCTATCCCATCCATTTCCCTAAAGCTTTGTTCTGTAGTTCAAAGGAAACCCTGCTTCTAGCTACGAAATCAAGCTCTCTGTAACAATATGCTTCAGGTTACCAAAGTTTATCCTCTGAGAATTTTTAAGAACAAGGGAAGCAGCGATGATATCCGAAGAAGGAGCTGCCAAACACACAAAATGTATCCCCGTTGCAAAGAAAATCGTTGTACAGAAGGCAGCCTGTGCACACAGAAGGGTATTTAGGGCTTCTTGTAGCAGTTCTAATCAGGCATTTTGATGATGTTTGTGCTTAGAGAGGGCCCACTATCAGTTGTGAAGGGAAATGGTTTTGATCATTGCAGTTGCGGCTTGTTGCAGGAGCTGTTATGGCTGCAGAGGGAGAGGTGAGCACAGTCTAGGTGTGAAAACAATCAATGGCAAAACCTCTGGAGGGCAGAAAAAGAAGAAAGGTGTTGGAGTCAAGCAAGGATGTATTAAGACCAAGGAAAGCATGATGCTGTTGGACTACTGCAAGCGTGAACAATGGACATGGAAGACACTTGGTTTGTGAGCTCCTGTTTATCACTGGGGATGAACCCCTCGGAATGTGTAATTGGGCTCGGCTAATGTAGCTGCTAACGTATATCGGTTTTACTGTACAATGTTCCATAGGTTTAGAGCTGAATATTCAAGGCTTAAAGGTCTGTTTACCATTTTACAATAATAAAATGTAAATCACAGTCTGATTTGGTTGGAAGTGCACAAGGCTACAACTTAAGCATATTATTATTTTTTCGCATTGTAATTATCTTTTTATGGACTAATTCAGAATATAAATGCACTGGGCCAATATGTTATTTTGTTTCATGTGTTCTACCACATCTTTTTCCACATGATTTCCATCAAAATTGATAAATTACATATAGTTGTCCTACATCTATGCATTAACGGGACATTTTCCCATTTTAAAAGTCTTAAGGACCAACAAAGTCCAACTGCATGCTGATACACAGGCTATAAAACCAAAATTATCAAACAAACTTATTAAAGCAAACAAACGCTGAAATGTGACAAGAAAAATTACCATGCACTATAAAAGCCCTCTCACATTTCTCCATCTTTCTATTGTGTTTCCATCTCTACAAAGCCACAACAGTACAAAAGTCTTGCCCTATTTAGTCTTAAGACATGTTTAATGAAGTATCCAATAACGTGAATCCTGAACGACGCTGCTACAAATTGAAAGCACGTCAATGTTATTCTAAGCCTGCTGCGGTTTTAAAAAAAAAAAAAAAAAAAAAAAAAAAAAACCCCACAAAACGTGACTCGGTCACACTCCTCAGTGGTTTCATCTGATTTTGATTGGCTTTGAGCGGAATGGAAATTAAACAATTCCACTACATGCTAAGCGACTTCCATGAGCTGGGCGCCTGCGCTTTACACATGGAGTTACTTCTGTAGAACGGTGATATTTTCAAACAGCCCAGACTCATTCCAGTTTAATGAGCCTCAGATGCGTTTTGAAAGTGGCGCGGCCTGCGCAGATTGGACTCCAGAGCCCTGCTCCGGAGGCGTGATTCCCATCCTTGTTCTAGTCACTCCATATTCATCGCACTTCACCCCCAAGCTCCAGAGGAGGTGGAATCTCTTTGCTTGCCAAACACCTGCACTGCTAGTCTCTGCTGGGGGGAAGTTTATTTACAAACGCATACAGAATAAATAAGCAGGATCACTTAAATTTCTTTATTATTTTTTCTATACGCCACATTTAAGAAATGACACTTACTGCTGCTTTGGAAATTAATTTATGAGAGTGGGCACTGTTTTGTCATTGTCACACAGATTTTTTTTTTTTGTGTTGCTGGAGAGTAGCTGAGGCTGGGGGGGGGGGGTGTTCTTGTGGCGGCCTCAGTTTTGCCCATTTTGCCTGCCAGCTCGTCCAGCAGGCCGCGTGTAATGAGAGCTTCTTTGGGAGAAGGGGCCTGGTAGAGCCAGCCAGCTGTGTGATTTTAAAAGTCTGTCCTGAGCAGTCAAAGAAGGTCACTGGGAGAATCTGGGTGCATAGTTTGTACATGGTGTAACGCAACATACGGTGTGCTTTTAGAGCTAAGAGGCTAACAGACAGCCGTCATGCTGTATGTGTTAATAATTAGGAATGTGAAGTAAGCAATCTGAGACGAGCATTTCAAAACGCTTAAGCATGGTGTTTACACGAAAAACGCAGCTAGCTTGTCCTTTCTGTTCTCCGTCACTAAGGCCAGAATAAGCCTACGGGAAACGACCGGCGAGTCCATCGCCTCCCTTCGGTCGGTTTAGGAGCGGTGTTCGTTTGAATTGACACGTCAGTGCGAGATGAGTGCTGTGTCGCTTTTCCCGGATGCTAACTTGTTTAACCTCACCCTCTTTGAGCATTACCCCGTGTGCACTTACGAGGGTGTTTGAAAATTCTTTTCCACCCCTGGCTCTTTGGTTCCACTCCCCCCCCCCCCCCTTCTCGACCGTCAAGAGAGTTCAGCTTTTGTTTTACATTGTGGTCCAGTTTTCAGCGTCTGGGTTTAATTTTCAGTTAAGTGCAAGATGTGGTAGAGGGTGGGTGAAGGGGGAACCTATGTTTGAACTGGGGGCCTAATCTAGCCAGGATGGAATCTGTCACTCAGCTTATTGCATGTTGATGACTCAGGGCAGTTTTAGCTGTAAGCAGCCAATGATTTATGGACACAGAGTGAACTCCTGCGGCAAAAGCCAACCAGGAGATCAGAGCAGCAGCAGAGCCCTTTTTTGGCTGAAGACTTGCGCGTGCATTTTTTTTTTTTTTTCCTCATTCATGCCAAACTGCTTTGCACGGCAATTAGCTCTGTCCTCATTTAGTCCAGAGTCCCAAAGGGTAATGAAAAGTCATATATCATCTTCAGGGCTGTTAATTATCCAGCTCAATTACAGGTAGACATTGTAACAGTGAGAAGGGCCTGTTGACTTGATATTTATTAGTATACCAATAAGCAAAACATGTGCGCGCACACACACACACGCACACATGAATATGCGTTTAGGTCACCCGCACCCCCTGTCACAAATCCCTGACAAGCCGCTTGTGAATGCACGAGTCAGAGGGGAAACATCTTCATTCCACAAAAGTCATTTTTCATGCTGTAACTAAATGTTCAGCAGGAACACGTTGCAAGTGCTGGAAACATGAGAGCGCATATAATGTGGAGGTCAGCTTGTCTCCCCTGATTTACTTCTGGTTAGTTAATGCTTACAGTACAAGGGAGGAGGGGGATAGTGCACAGTGCATGTTTGGGGCAAAGGGCTTTTGTCTCCCATCTGAAGACCATGCGGGAGAGTCTTGTGCTGTCAGTAGGGGAAGCTGTTTTCATGCCTTGCATTCAGTCACAATGCGTATTATTTAGAAAACCCCCATTCTAAATAGAATTTGTGTGTGCAGCGCGTTTGGTCACGTTACTGCTATTACCAAGCTAAGGTGACCCGAACTTTCTTGCACGTTCCACATTTTTCATTGTAGCGTCTAACATGTTGAAATATTGTCTCGGTCCTTGTTTGTTTTTAGATGGCGTTCGATACCGTGGGCGATACTCTTTTTGTTTACTTATTTATTTTTTTGTGTTTAATGTTTTTGTTTTGTTGTAACTGTAGAAAGCAGGCCCGAGTGTAAACCTGGGACATGACACAAGGAATGGGATGTAGGAGGAAACAGATGAGCTCTTATCAAAATAAACACTTCTGATAAACATTGTTTTGTTTTGTTATGTAAGTGTTAGTGTGCCGTCATATTCACTGTTGCTCTGAACCTAGTCTTCTGCAATACTAACCTGAATGGCTTTGAATTCCAGACAAAAGGATTCCAAGGAGTTTGAAAGTTGCACAAGGACAAAAGAAGCCTTTTTTTGTCATGTGGTACTGAATCATGCTGTTAAGATTTAATGTGTTTATTTTTGTGCTTTGGAGAACATATGCATTCAATAAAAAAAATCCAACTTTTCATAGCTTACCTTTCAATAGTTGAAATTGGATTTTATGTAAAATCAGAAAATTATCATCCAGATGTTGCTATTCATTCAGGCTTGTTAACCAGCGCCATTAGGGCCCATGACACATTACGTTTGGAAGCCTAGCCCCGCTTGCTTTTTAAGCGACTTGTGCTGAAACATAAGGTGCGGCTCAAATGGAAATATTTATACTGTTCCAAAACGCCCGAAGGCCATCATTAATGCGCAAATTTGAGGCAGCCAGTCTGTAAGACATATGCAAAATACAGTCCTGAATTCTGAAAGCAGACATCCACATTTTTTTACGGGGGGCGGGGGGGGGGGGGGGGGGGGGGGGGGGGGGGGGGGGGGGGGGGGGGGGGGGGGGGGGGGGGGGGGGGGG
>JABJVR010000036.1:3049397-3060175 GCA_025773905.1 Chitala chitala
ATCTCCCCCACCCTCACCTAAAACAAACCCAAAACACCCCCCCAAATACCCCAACAACAAAAACACCAACATTTACCCCCCCCCCCCCCCCCCAACAAATGAGAGTACACATTCATCTCGTTTCACAGCGCGGAGACGCGCTTCCACTGTGAAGTAATTTCAGGACAAATTTGAGTAAATGTCTATGACAAAACGACGGGAAAGCGTTTCGACGTTTTTGGCACACCCCTGCCTGTTCTGGCACAATCTTGGGCATAATCCACATAATTAATGACAACGCCAACTGCGGTTCCACGCGCTCGTTTGCGCGTCCCGTTTGTTGATTTGGAAAAATCAGATGTTTAGTTTGCTGTGAGCTCAGACACGGGATTGTGTTGGATTGGGAAAGCACAGAGGTTACTCAGAGTATCAGAGAAGGGACTAATTGTCAAGGTTATATCACTGGACGTGATTGATGTGATCCTGGGCTTTTTTGTCAGCTTGTCAGAAGGCTGGAATGTTTAATGTTCTCATTATTGGTTACGCTGTTGTGTGTATTTCTCTGTCAGCACAGCGGACCCATCTGAGCTGCCAAAGCACTTCAAAGGCCTGCAGGTCATTTATCTTCCTCCCGACGCTCCGAATGTTCAGCCTCAGCTGAGTGCCGGTGATTTGTTATGACTTGCGAGCCATCTGACAGACAGGCCCTCTGTAGAAATGGGCTCGCTTCCTTTTTGTCACACGGCAAACACATCAATGTTCTTGTAATGGGCTACAACTGTCACAGGAGGCTGGCACCTGACAGTTCTGTGGTCTCACTTATTTGCAGACTGGTGACTCGAGTTTCCACAGAGTTTAGATTTTGGTGGTGGTGGTGTCACTCGCACAAACAGGTCACCATCTGCCATGGGTTGCCAGGGAATGAGAGAGGGAGGGGGAGCAATGAAGAGAAATGGGTATGCTAATTGAAGACACATCTTCATCTCACATTTATCACTGTGGCCTGCCTATCCTGACTTTGAAGCTGCAGTGCAAGGAAACATGGGGTAAAATGATGAAGCAACCACACAGTTGGGGCAGAAGAGAAAACAGAGGGAGGAAAAAGGGAGAGAGGGAAGGACGGAGAGCGGGAAAGAGAGAAACCGAGCAAGAGAGAGAAAGAGAGAGAGCGAGCAAGAGACGGAGGGAGGGAGGGAGGGAGGGAGAGAAAGAAAGAGGAAAAAATATGATCTTTGTTTCCTTTCCCAAGCGATGACATGATTAATCGTTTTCTTCTGATCTAATTTTGGAACATGAAAAACAGCACATTTGTCTTGAAGAAAAACGATGTGCCGCACTCTGCAGATGGAAATTTCGAGCACTGAAAAAGATTAAAGAGAAATTCCACTCCTTAGACCTAATCATGAGTTGTAGATTATTCTGTCGTTTTAACCAGATGGTAGGCATGATTCTGCAACCCCCTCCTTATATTAATGAATACTAGACTGTTATATTTGACTTAGGTAAGTGAAATGTCCATCACGCCTAATGGACTGCCAGCCAACATAAAGCATGCTGGACCGTTCAGGTTTCCTCCTGTATTTTTCATGTTTTATACCAATGTGGAACATTTTGTTTCCTGCTATTTTCCATCATTGTCACTGTTTTGCTAAATATTTTCACACGGAAGAAAAAGTACAAACTTGTGTCCACTGCTAATTTTCCTCGCATAGGTCACAGCTATAACTCTACAACTAAAACCGTCACCCGGGGCGACGGCGCACGGGAGCTCAATAGTAACGTGATTAAGTTCCCAGTCAACACGACTGCGAACACGGCAGTATGTTAGCAAACCTAATTATAGGCGCGCGGTGATGAAGAGCGCGCGGGATGGCGGCGGCGCCGCTCCTTGCGGGTCACATGTCTGCTCGCGACAGACCCTCCCTGGGGCCGAGCGGAAGCCGGCCTCTCTCCGGCAGAAGGCGCCGCGCAGAAAAGCCGCGCCGCTCCTTCCTCTTCCCCTCCGAATAAGTAACGACGCCTTCTAGCCTCTCTGACTGCGCCGCACAAACGCTCAGGGATTGCGTCCCATTTTTCATTCAGGAGAAATTGGGTTATGGGCTTAAATTTCTCTTCACTCCTCACCCACCCACCGTGCCTTTCATCCGGTCTCCTGATCTGTATCCAGCGTAGTTTATAGATATAACATAAATAACCGTATTTACTTTAATGCGGTCCACTGTATTCACCGCTTGGTAATGCTCCATCTTACGGCTGCAGTGAGAGCTGTGATTTACTTGAAGCATTGTTTATGCTATGATCCGCAGATTACAGTTATGGGGTTTGGGTTTCCAGCAATATTTCTCTCAATGGGTAATTAATTTTGTCTAGTTAATAAAATATGTGGGTCGTGTTAACTTTCTGAGATGGCAGTTGTGCCTCCGTGCTTTTAAGTGTGACGGCGTTCTCTGGTTTGTGTTAGCTGAGTACACATGGGAAAAGAAGAAGTTTTAATGGAGAAGTTGATTTTAAGATCAGTTTTTGGTGATTTTTGGTAACAACTGGGCTCTTTTTTTCCTCTCTCCTTGAGTTATTTTATTCTTAATGCTAAAATAGATTGTTGATGTGTGTGTTGTTACATTATGCACTTTACCAACATACAGACTGGGTTAAAGTCAGAGGTCATGAAGTGCACGCGTCTGATTTTGGACAGAAATAAAATGTGTACAAAGAGTTTGAAAGAGGGATATTAATGGAGGAAATCGGCAGTGTAGCTCAGTAGTTCAGGATTGTCTGCACCGGTGCAGAACCAGCCCTTTGTGTGTGTTTTTCTTCCTGTGTTTGTGCAGATTTCCTTTTTCGGTTTGGTTCCGTTCCACACTTTGCAGACATGTAGCACCAGCTAATTCGCATTAGGATCTTGTAAGGCCAGTTTCACTTCATGAGAAGTCTGAAATCTGTTGGTATCAGTTAATGGGTGATATTCATTGACTGATCTTTAATTTTTTTTTATTATTTTTTTTATTGTACATGCCATTGACCATGATTGGATAAACATGTTCACTTTGGAACTACAGTGGCTGCTTTTATGAACTACAGCATGACCTGATCTCTTGGAAACTGGTCAGATGATTTAAAAAGCACGTTTAGTGACATCACAGACTACGTTTGCTAGCGTAGTTTATCACTTCCCTTCATAAAGGATAGTTAATGTATCTACTGTTTTCATAAATACAAGTGTAGAAAAGGGTGCTCCGTACCAAGAGACACTGGTATGAAGGTTAATGCATAGAGCTAAATTCAACTCTCCTGTTGTTTCTTGTCAGCTAATGATATTAAGTCTTAAACCAGAGCAGAAACTAGGGCTCTTACAGTACTTGCTTGCATGTGACTCACAGCACAGATAAAAGCAGTAACTGTTAAGGAGGACACATTTTGATGAGATGCGTAATTGCGTTTTGGCGATATAAGACGTGAAACTGTTTTTCTGTACAACTTATTGCCTCAAGGACTTGCAGCAGCTGTATGTGTTTCTCGTGATTGACGACGATGTGTATTAGCTGAATTCTTACCTGTCTGTGGTAGCGTAGTGCTGTGTGCACGTGGAATTCCTTACAAGTGCCCTTCTGATCTTTAGCTTCCTAACCAAGGCTGCCGTTTCATCGGACAGCTGACCTTCGCCACGAACATCTCAGTAAGACTTGGTTTTGAGATGCTGGGTAATTAGGCATGCTCCACACCACTGTCTGGACATGTACAATGTGCAGCCTCAAGCCCAAGGGGTCCTAAATACAAGGGCAATGGAGTAAAAATGCTTAACTACTGACATCCGCACTGCCAATGAATTGCCTTTACTACAGGCAGGAGTATATGAATACTGCATCACAAAAAAGCACTGCAAAAATAATAAGCAATGTGAACACGTGCATGTCAGGCCTGTTTTGTTACATGAATACTTAGAGTCGTGATCTTTGTGGATTGAACCATGTAAAGATTCACTGTTCAGGACAGCTCACACCAAATCATTCACCAGACGTGAGGAGAGGGGATTAAATAGGCTATAAACAAACCTTGCAGGCTGTAACAGGGATAGAAAGGCTGAGCGCTTATGATAGACAGATATTGACGGCACAGGTTTCGTTAACTTGGAGACACTGGCAGTGAGAAAGTCTGATTATGCTTAATATTGATATGTACCAGTAAACATTTAAAGCTGTGTAGTAGTGGTAATGCTCCTGGTGGTGGTGATTGCTACGGCATTGCCGTTGTGCCATCCAATTTACAGGGTCCAGGTTTTCCTCGTTATTTAATTGTTCATCCAGTATAATCAGATCTTGTGTGGGTTTTTAATAAAGTATTCCAACACTCCAAGTCACTTAATGTACCTCTCAGTGCTCTGTGAGTAATCTGATGTCCTGAGACTGACATTGCAAGTCATTCATTCTTTGCCCCATCAGTTTGAGTTATTAAAATGGTCTGTTCCAGAGAAACGCGGCGACTAGCTTTTGAATCGAGTGATTCATCTTGGCCTGTGTATAGTCAGTATGTGATGCTGTCATGATTTGTCATTTTAAGGCCTCCTTGGGCTTTTGAGAAAAAAAAAGTATTTTAAGATTTGTAAAATTAGCTGATTGATAGATTTACGAACATCTAAATACACCATGGAAAGAGCTAATGTGTTTTGGAAGCTAATTGCTGCTGGGCTCTGTTAGCTATATTTAAAATAGAAACGTGCCAAATCAATAGCAATTAAAGCAACAGAGGATTACAGGAAATGTGGTCGCCAATACCATGAATGTGTTGCATGGCTACGCCAAGGCTAATCTGAGACAACTACAACAGAGCTCGGGTTGTGCTCTAAAGGAGGAATATGAGCAGAGGAACACCATGGCAGTATGTCATACGCTAAATAGTGTTAAATTTGATCCTGTGTAGTGCAGTTTGAGACTACATTCATCTTGCTCAGTGCTGGTCTGTTTCTTACACACTTGGCAGCGGAAATTTCCACATGCCAAGTCAGAGCTGGGGGGGCAGGGGGGAAAGTTCAAGTTATCTGCAAAAGTTTGCATGCTGTGTCTTTAATCAGTCCGCAACTAATTAGCAGCTCCTGCACAATGAGGCCATAAGTCATTAATCATGAGAGCCACGAGCAGTCAGCTCCACGCAGGCAAGACGTTTCAGGACAAAAGTTTCCTTTCCATGATAGAGTCAAAACAGGCTCTCATGGCCAGTAGTGTGTAAATTATAGGCTCTGTCGAGCCCTGACAGACAAGGGCCCACTGTTCACTTGGTGTTTCCAAAGACTTTGCTGACAACAGATTTTTTTTTTCTTTTTTCTTTCCCTCCCATCTCAGGCGATATATACTTTTAAACGTTCTCTCGCTTTCACACGCGCTTCCCCACTTGATACTGGTTGAAGAGCTGTAACTGAAAGCAGTGCTCGATTTTAAATGCTCATTCTGTACCTTGCCTTCACTTGTGGTGGTAGCTGATTTTTGAAGTGCAGCGGAGTCTGCTTTAGTGGATAGACTCGGGAGCAGCCGCACCGTATACAGTTATGCAGATTATTCGCTTGTGCTTTTGCGCACTAACCCTGATGATGGCTCACATCGCACGCGTGGCAAGCTCTCTTTTGTTTTGCGCCTGCATTCATGTTGGTGTGTTGGTTGTTCAAAATAGTCTTTATGTATTTTTAATCCAAAATTACTGTCTGCCCTTCATCAAACGTCTCTCCTCTGTCAACGTCTGAATTTCATTTTAGTTTCTGAAACTGTTAACTCAAACATGCTGAAAAATTATTACAGACCATAGTTGACATTTTAACACATGAAGTACTTACTAAAATAAGTTTTACTGAGCCAGCTCACTGCTGAGAGATAAGATAACTGACTCATATGGGCTACAGATGCTAGCTAATCTTCGTAAGTCAACATGGTAGGTGGGGGACCTGATGAGGTTTGTGATTGGTGCAAATGCTACAGTCTGGCAAATAGCAAGTGAGGTAATGCTGGATTGAGGCTACTGGCTAATTTCATAATGATTTATGTGAATCCAGTTATTCACTGTCATTAGTGAGAACATGCATGGTGGTGCTTAAACTGCTTTACTGCGATTTTATCCGTTTGCTTCCCGGTACTAGTGTATCCACTTGCGTTCCATTGAAACGATGGGAGAAAAACTGTATCATGGACACAATATCCACATAAGTGAATTATCCACTTAAGTGGACTCCGTTTTATGTAATTTGTTACTTTCACCTTTAAAGTCTTGTATTTGGAAGTAACTCTGAAAAGGCAAAACCTGAAGGGTAGTTAGATGCACTTAAATTGTCTTTTGTTTCAGATAGAGACATGGGGAAATTTGTCATTCTTCTCAAGGGTGCCACTAAGGTCACCCCCTTATTTATTTATTTTTGCAAATATGTTTGTTTGCACCCCCCCTCCCACCGACCGGAACACGCTGTGGAAGGCAGCGCAGTTGGTAACGCATTCGTTATTGCATCAGGTGACTCCGACGCTAACAGTGCTACCATCTTACCCCGTAAAAATCAGCAGCCATCCCACTGAAAAATCTGTGCTGGTGCCCTTGACACTGCTGCAAACAGCTTCACACGTGCCTGACTAAGGGGCCAGGGCCATTCCATTCCACGTTACAGAGACAGTGGCACCCTAAATAACTCACCCACAGGACTGTGACAAGCAAATTTTTTAATCTCGTGTTGAGACGGGTGAAAGTGTCAGTGTGTCGCCGAAGACAAATTAATCTCTTAAAATGTTTCTTTGGTTACATCCCCCTTGACTTGCTACACTCTTAAGAAGACGGCAAGGCATACATGCTGTTGCTTCAAACTTTCAGACAACTTCATTTCGTGTCCTAATCATCTAGTGACAGACGGTGACGGTGAATCCATTTCTCGTAAGTAGGGCGCTGGCCTCGTTCGGTATACTTCATACCTAAAAGTACAAGGATAACCATTAAGCGTAACTCCTCCCGACACTCACTGGCACCAACGCCACAACTACATTAATGATTTTCATTAAGCTTAAAGGAATAACTTAAGATTGGCGTGTAAAGCGCACATCAAATTGGAAACATGCAAGTATCTTTAAGTTCGTGAGAAAAGACGGGTGCGTCTCGCGGTGAGGACTCTTGCGGGTTTCGAAGGCTTGGAGATTTTGTGACTACATTGTCACACTGTGTGACTGATGATGGCACAAGGTACACACCGTTAGTTTCCATTTAGTTCCTCCCCAGTGGCGGGGATACAGTATGCAGCGCTGTATGTACTTGTGTTGTAAAATGTGTCTTTAAAGCTCAGCAACTTTTTTTAGAACCGCTAGCAGTATTGTCAAGGAAGAGAAAGGCAGTGTCCTGGGTAAGATGGTTTGGATTCAGAAAAGCACCTGCCAGAATTTTATATTCACCATTTATCTTGTACTGATATATCAAATTCACTTCAAAGCACAGTCATAAAAATGTATGAGAATGTAAATGCATGAATGACTGTTAATCTTGTTCAAAGTAGCAAACTTAACATGTTTCTCATCCGGGATGATAAACGCATTCTTTACACTTTTATGAAGGATTTATTGGTGATGTAAAAGTGCTCTGCTTTGCATAATGACTGGTGAAGTATGATGGCAGCAGCGAGCTTGTTTAGAGAAAAGCTTTATTTCATTAGGAAAGGTTCACATTTCAAAAATGTCATTTTTAAAACCCCACAAAATCACGCATGAATATTGCATAACCAATAACGAGATTGAATTATAACATGTTGGAGCAGCTTTTTGAATATTGATTTTTTTTTTTTTTTTAAATCAAATTAATCTTGTAGGCAAAAGGTCTTGTATCTTTGGCATACGAGTTTTTTTCAGGGTATGTAGGTTAGTCTGTTTAGAGGAGAATTATGACTTTGGGTTTATCATTTTATCACTTTTGTGTCATTTTGCTAAAAAGCTTTTGCTATCCCTTAAACTCTGTGTGGCCCAGTTGAAGGTAAATAATTTGTTTGCAGCCTTTTTATTTAATTACTTGTGGAGGATAAATGGACAATCCATTTGGTCCCACGAACTTTTATTTTGTGTGTTTACATCTGGCTGGAGAGCTAAACTAGCAGTCCATGTATACGTGTAATTTGTCTTGGTGAGAGACAACAGATGCAGATATTTAAACTTGTCTTTTTTGATCGAAAACACAGATCTCAATTACCACATCAACGTTTACACACTGCAGGTCCGGAGGCGGAGGTGATGAAGTCATGTTTTTGAATGTAAATTTGTGGTACAACAAAAATAAACCAAAAGTTTTATCTGGATGATTAAGTGTACATTTCAAAGTTGATTAGGCGTATAAAAAGCTGTGCGCGTGTGTGTGCGTGTGTGCACGTGTGCACACATGAGAGAGACCCTAAAAAATGTGAGTTACTTTACACACAAATACATTGCCTTTGTGCAGGCTTTGTCCATTCAGACAGAAGAATAAGTGATTGTATTAATTTATATAACCACAAGAATTATTAGGTAATTTATATGCGAGACGTTTTAATAATGAGAAAGTTACCACCACTTCCTGCAACAATTACCTCGGAAATCCAACCGTAAAAGCAGACTGTAGATTTAAGATTTATTTTTTTTCTGCCATTGACACCCATAATCTTATATTCAATTTTCAATATACGTATACATAGTTTCATTAGATGGAGAAAAATTACATCATCAAATAAAGTTTCAGAATTGACTAATTTTAAGATTTGTTCAAAACTGGGTAACATCACGTGGCAGTAAACATCTTGCTTTATTTCCCAACACCCCCTCATGTTTTAAAGGTCCTCTTGCAGGGGCCTACTGTGGAATTGTGTTTGCAGCAGCACAAATGAGTTTATTTTTTTTTAAGTTCTCCATGAAAGATGGGTTAGTGCTTGGCTCTCAGGACTGATGGACAACACCTGTTACTGTGTGAATATTCATAGATGCCACTTGGATGAGGGTTGGCATCCCTCAAAACCTGAACACAGCGAATTTATAACATGAGCAAAGCTGTGTTTTGTGGGTCAGGACAGTCCTGCCCCAGAAACGGACAAAACGTGTAGAAATAAAACTGGCTCAGAGTGAAAGTGTCTGTCTGCTCCATGACATCACCACCAGAAGCCAGTTACACCTAGTTGTCAATTAAAATTGTATTAGAACCCCCCCTCCCCCCCCACAGGTTTCCTTGCTGTATAAGGCTGTATACTATAAGCATCTCAAAAGCCCTACTGACATTTTTGGATTTTATTGTATATTTACACACAATTTAAAAAATACTTTCTTACCAAATGATATACAAAAAGTTGGTTTGTTTAAATTTGTCTTGCCCTTGTCTGAGAGACAAAGCCTTTGAACTATTACAAGGTTTGTATTGCAGGCTGATTTTTAGCAGTTGTACATTGTATGACAGTTGCTCAGATAACCCAGCCACTAAGGTGGAATTCAGCTGCCAAGGTGCCGGTCCCAAGCCCGGTTAAATGGGGAGGGTTGTGTCAGGAAGGGCATCCGGCGTAAAACCTGTGCCAGATCAAATATGCGGACCACAAACAACTTTTCCATACTGGATTGGTCGAGGCCCGGGTTAACAACTACGGCCATCAGTACTGTTGACCAACAGGGTGCTGGTGGAAATTGGGCAAAGGAGGAGAAAGAGAGGGGGAAGGCGTGTCCAGAAGAAGCAGGAGATGATGACAGTTGCTCAGATTGGGCAAATGTATTTTCTAAAACTGTTAGGTTTAATGATGTCTTTATTTGCAAAGGAAAATATCAAGCTTGAATATGTTATATGGGACAGGAGAAAAGGCTAGTATTGCTTGGAATTGCAACATTAACATTAAAATGGAATAAATGCAAAGTATGGCAAAGAATGTCACTAGAGTGAAAAATTACCTGCGCTCTCTGATCGTTCTAATGCGTGGACCATTTCCAGACATCCACAAAATGTTGCTGTTTGGGTATTGGACATGCACCAGCTGGACAGGACCAGCTTCTTGGTTCTATACACCCCAGATCACTATGTGTGTGTTACATTAACCGCCTATAGACCTTTCCCTTTTTCCCCTTAAGTTGTGAGTATTGATTAACTTTTTCAAGATTTAACCAATTTATGTTGATGGTTCAATGTCCTTCAAACTACAAAAACTGTTCAGTTGAAGCGGGACATTTCTGACTTAACAAAAGTTATAGAAGAAATGCAGAGCTGCTGGTGCAGTTGGGATTTTTGAAAGGTGTTTTGTACTTCCAATACCATACTAAAACATATTGGAGTTTAGAGTCCTGTGATGGGTGTAAATGACTACGTGAAAATTGAGTTTTAAGAGTGGTAGGTTGAGAGGAAGGTTTTAGTCCTTATCTGAAGGCAATCCAGAGAACATGAAGTGCATTAAATCCTTGCAGGCAGTGTTTCTTCTCTTCCTTTAGTGGGTTTAATGTGGTTTTACTCAACTGCTGAGTTTACGGCTGAACTGTAACTGGCTTCCGTCTCCATTGTGGAATATATGTTTGTTTATTCTCAAGATGCTTTGGTATAATGTGATGTCAGCTCGGTATGGATTCCGCTGCCCTACCGTACTCAGCTCTCTCCAACCTGTGATGGAAGACACTATGTAACAAAACTGGTTTTATTTTACTATACCATGTGTGTGTGAAGGTTTTGTTTTTCCTGTTTTTAACTTTGTGGTATTTTCACTGTACAACCTAAAATTATTGGTTTCATATAGTGTGTGTGTGTGTGTGTGTGTGTCCGTCCTTTATGTTTAGTATGACTGCAGATAGTGTCTAAAAGATTTAAGCTGT
>JABJVR010000036.1:3060275-3104976 GCA_025773905.1 Chitala chitala
GTGTGTGTGTGTGTGTGTGTGTGTCCGTCCTTTATGTTTAGTATGACTGCAGATAGTGTCTAAAAGATTTAAGCTGTCAGTCTGGTGGCTTTGTTAAAGCAATGTTTAGATCTTTGGTGTAGAATCACTGATGCTGGCTTTCAGTGTGCTTTTGTTTGCTGCTTTCCGTAACTGTTGTTTACTGTTTGTAGAGAATAAGATTGGCCGTTAAATTAGGCATGTCCAGTTAGCCAAGCAAAACTCTGTGCTGTCCTGTGGTCTCTGATAAAGGAACGGCTTTCTTTAGAAGACTGCAAGTGTGTATTCTCATAGTTCAACTCGGTTTGTCAACTGTCCATGACTGCTTTTAGTTTCTTTCTAGGCATTTTCTCAAAAACTATTCAGTTAGTACTGTGGTCTTGTTTCACCTCTAAAATATGGAAAACATAAAACACCATTGCTATTAACTTTTAAAAATATTCATTATGTATTTAAATAACAGGATGAAGCAGTATAGAAGATGGCTGAGTGACTGACTTTTTGTAGGCAAATGGTAAAAACTGAGTTCTTTTGTAACAGAATATTAGAGCGCCCTTAAAAATATCCTAAAACAATTACAGCTATTTTCACACATTTGTGATTTTAACTTTCTAAACCACCATGTGAAAAATGTCAGTTTGGTTTGTCATAGCTGTGTTCCCTCTGTCCACCTCTGGTATGAAAGTGAACGATAATTTTGTCGTCATGTGTAACGTGACTAAACGATGCTTCGCCGTTGTTTCATGACCTTCAGATCGCTTTCAACCACAAAGTTCCTAGCAATTCCCACTTTATTTACATTAGTATTGTGCCATTTTGAGGAAAACGGAGACAGAATAGTTAAAGTTTCAGACATCTGCATGTGAGAAACAAATTATGTTAACTGAATTACAAACGTTAGACAGTAGCTGCTATCCAGGAAATAACACAGATTCCTAATCTTATGAGAATAGCACATTTTTGATATTGACCTGTGTTTTAAATGTGAGCTAGTCAAACTCTAGTACAAATCAGACATGGCTGTCCTTCAATGTGAGTGTGAACCTGAAGATAAAGCAGTTCTTAAAGTCTGTGTTCATGAAGGCAGAAGTGAGAGGTGCCAAATATCGAGATTATACCATAATGAACACTTTCAGTAACCAGGCTATTCATATCAACAATTATGTTCACTTGTGATTACCAAGTCATGCATAAAATATTCAGGCAGGTATTATGTACAACAATTTGTGTGTTTTTTCTTACTGATTCTGTATTTAAAAGTATTTAAAATGTAATTGTGTCTTAAAATGTTTATAGTGAATTTTAACATTATAACCACTGTCTTATCTAAAGTGATCCAGACTGCATGAATTCCTCCCTTCTTTGTCATTTACTAATTCAGTTACATATTTACCTTGTGTATGTACTAATTTTAGTTTTAACTAAATGTGACTGCCTGGTCATCATTCACTTTGTACACTTATAACAAAAAATTTTTGTGTTTTTCCCATCACATTATGTAAATCATATCATCCATTAAAAGTGTAGATTAATGAAAGAAGGAAAAAAAAAAAAAAAAGTTTGTTGTACCAGTTCAGGTAAAGCACTATTAAATGCTATGTAAAAATATCTGCTTTTGTACATTTTCTATGAAACACTTTCATGCTGGAATGAGCCACAGCTCATCCTGGCAAACACGGGACATTAAGTCAGTTTGTACCTTAGAAGTTCGAGCATTTTACAACAGCAGAATTCTAAAATCACCAACAGAAGTGCAATTGTTTGTCAAATGTTTGGAGATACCGCTGGGGATTGTAGCGCTCAGTGAGAAGAGCAGCTCAGGAGGTTTTATAGTGCCATGTGTGCTTGTGAGTTTCAGGACTTCATGCATTCCATGCCTGTGACCTCACATTTTATGGTGGATTCACTGCACTTCATTTTGAATCCCATGCATACATTTAACCTGCAGGGGGTGCTGTTTGCAGTAAATGTCAACCTCTTCACTTCTGTGTTGTGCCTAAATCATGCAGCTATTTTGTTTGGAAGTTTTGTTTTGAAAATTATTCAAATGCATAATTAAGTACGTGAAAGTCACGGAAATGCAAATGTGTTGAATGAATGTTTGGGCAAAGGCTCCAGTCATCACAGCTTCTGAACAGTACCGTTTCACTGATTGGCCTCTTAGTAGTGACATCTGCCTTTACTGGCACTAAAACTTCCCAGATAACACGACACATGGCGTGCACCTTTGCAGGGCTGGCTGCTGGGATTGGACGGCGTGCAGCACTGCACTTCTTGCCAGGATGTGTCCGCTGGAGCAGCCTTTTTCTGCAGGTGTTTCCTGAGAACACCAGAGCCACACAGCGCCATTGCAGTCAGAGCAAAACCAAGACAAGATGAGGCTCTTAATGAACCAGCACCTGTGGGGCTACACCCCTCCTACTCTGCCTGGTATTAGAATTAGGTAGGACAGTACTTCTGCAGATGTGTTAAATGGGAAGCCATATTTGGATGTGACTGTCCAGGTGACTTTACACAAACATCTTGGGGGGAATCCATTACTCACAAGAATCATGTTGTTGAGTACTGGAGTGGAGAACAGGATGGAGGGCTGTGAAGGGCCTTCTTCACTCTGCTGTCATGTGTACTGGTGCCATTAGCTCGCAGGTTCTCTCACAGCGCGGTGAAGAGAGGGCAGAACGTTCTATCCCTGCAGATGCATGCACAGCTTTGGGCTTTGACTAAAGCAGGCACGATTCTTTTGCAGGGGCTTTCTGAGTAGGGGGGTGCTACTTTTGCCACATGCCCTGAGCGGGAAAACCTGACAATGTCATTGGCCAGAATCAGATTTACAAAGAGGAGCACAGGTGTTTGCCCAGAGAAATCTTACAGACATTATTATCCACATAAAGCAGAGGTTCAGGGACAAACGAAAGTGCCCTGTGCTCACCTCTGCTAAAAGTACTGCTTCAGTCATGTAACATGGCCACGAAGCAGACCTTCACTCTACCACGGGTCTAAACGCAAACAAAAGCTAATATGAAACAATGAATAAATATTTGTGTATAACTAACGGTGGGGAAGGGTGCATCTCGAGAAAATCTGTAAAATGGATATTAATATTCCATGTGTGTTTATCTTGTATAGCTCTAAACTGAAACATTGCACAAAAAAACGCAGTAAATTATTTAAAAAGATGTTTTTCGTAATCCCAATCTCTCTGCGGGCCATGGTCGATGTATGATGCACAAAACATTATTGTATCGTTTGGTTTGTAGACTTGTTTATTCACAGTGTTCTGTGCAGTTAATGTCTGCTTGCTTTCAGATAAAAATTATTGTAGGCACTATTTTTTCTCTGTACGTAAACACGCTCTCCCAAAGTAATTTTAATCTTAGCCCACACTACCAAGGCTCAAAGCCACTTGCACACACTTCTGTGTATGCTGTTTAGAATATCAGCATCCTTAAATGATGTCTGAAAAAGTATTGCTTTTTGAATGTCATTTCTTAGTGGTAAGTACTTTTTAATGCAAGTCTTGTTATTTAGCATAATGTTGTTTATTTTTCAATTTCCACTCAGTTTTGTGTGTATGTGTGGGGAGGGTGGTGCTATCAGAAGGTGAACAGAACTGATCCCCCCCCCCTGGCCCCCCCCGAATGAAAGTCCATTACAGAATAAAAATGAATTCCAGCTACAGTTCCCCTGAAGGCCCGTTGGTGTACATCTAGATCCATTTATCTCTCGGTCAGAGCCATTAGTTTCAATGTACATTGCTTAACATGTACTCTTTCATCAAAATGTTTTCAGCACACTTCAGCAACATCTGTTGTTTTGTTAATACTGTCTGCTTTCACATAAGAAAACGCTTACAGTGTTCCTTCCCTGCAAGAAGGTTAATCAAATTGTGTATATTTTTCTGTTTTTTTTTTTTTTTTATCTCCTCCAAAATGAGCAAAGGTAGATGGTCTGTTGAACACTGTGACTGCTTATAACCCTTAACTGCTGTAGCAGCCCTGCCACACAATTGGTTGACTCCTTTACTGATGTTTTGTGAGTTTTATTCACAAACCCACCATAAGAGCTGTAAAAAATTAACAGGAAACATTTAACCGTGATACTCATTATTTGACTATTTTGTTACGTCAGTTAACAGGACACTGTATTACAACAGAAGAACACAAACCGTAATAACGGACAGAATCTATACCCAACACAGTAACATCAAAGGAAATTTAAACACTTTGAAGACATGCACTCTCAAGATAACAGAAACGCCAAACTATACCTCGTTTCCTTTTCTTTGTCTTCCCAACTCGATCTCCACGCATCTGTTACCTTTTAATGTTTGATTTTAATTGAACAGTTAGTCATGTGCGTGTAGTAGAACCTTTTCTCCCCCCCACCTTTAAAAAAAAAAAAAAAAACAGACAAGACTCCAAAAATACAACAAAACACAATTATACACATGACGAAAGCTGCAAAAAAAAAAAAAAAAAAAACTCCGCTTTTCAGGGTTGGCTACAACTACAAGTGTGTGTGTGTATGTAGCCTAAATATAAACCCAACAGCAGCATACAATCCAGAACGTGTAGAACGGGTAACTTTATTATCTACTCCTGGGTAAACTCCAGTTTGAAAATCTACAGAGCGTGCTGTTGCAGTTAATGGATGGCACTGGATGCCTAACCAGTTTCTCCTTGTCAGTTGGCAGGGCTTATTAATGTGTCTGTCAAACTTACGCGCTGCAGGTTCAAATAAACTGCCATTTGTGTATTGAGCGCCTTTAACACATAAAATCTCAGCATACCGACACTTTACCATTTTAAGAATGGGAGGGGGGGGTGGGGTGGGAATGGGAGAGGAAATTCTGCTTTTTAAGGAAATCCTGTAGCCGGGTGTCATGTCTGTCTTCAAAGCCGCCGTGTGGCGGCACCGGTGCACAAAAAGAGACGCAGCGACTCCGTTAGCTTCATTGTTTCTGCCGTTGTTGTGACAGCTTGTAATTTAAATGAGAGAATGTCAGTGTCATTATTGTTTCCACGGTTTCACCACCTAACAATTATTGTGCCTGGAATAATTGTGTGTTTCTGCTATTTTGATTCTTTGATACGGATGCAATGATGAGGAATGCAGATTATAACTGTATTAGCGGTTCGCTTATGCTAATATATGTGAGCCGCCCTGTGAGGTCCTCAAGTACAAAAACTGGTTGGGAGAAACTGCATAGACAGACCATTAGATGCATTCGCCAGCTAATCCAACAATGCGCTGGTGACTATTTAGATGATTTTACTTGGTTTATTTTGTTAAAGACAAAATATAGCACTGACAAGTAAAACAACAAGCCTTATGTTTTAGGAAGTTAGTGGAAACAAAGTGTGTGTGTGTATATATAATATATAAAATATGAAATGTAGGTGCCTGGCTTGTGTGTTTGTTTGCGTGTGTGTAATGCATGCATGTGTTTCTCAGGCCAGTCACGTGTGTTTGGGAAGGACTAATGTGAGCTGGTACCGTGAGCTGGCGGGGGTTTAACTGTTAGCAGGCATTTCGCTCACTTCAGTCAAAAATACTATGTTGGAGATTATAAGTGAACAGCAGTTCATATAAATAAGTAAAAAAAAAAAAAAAATTTTTTTTTTTTTTTAAGAACATTTAAAAGGCTAGGGGAGGTCCAGTCATTGATGAGAAATTGCAGAGGGTAGGTGAACTTCAGAGGGCATAGCACGCATGCACTAACGTGAGCCAGAACAAATGTTCAGCGCCAAACTGAGCACGTGTGAAGATGAGCACAGACAGTGAGCATCCTGGGGAGAGGACACCTGTGTACTGCAGCCACATATCCCACTGGTGGGGGAGCATGGTGTGGGCTGACTCAGCCTTCACTACACAAGCATGCAGGGGCCCCAGCTGCCACCTCTGTAGCCCTGGTTACGACAGCCTGCCTAACTCAGAGGTAATGACATGACATTGCCTTGTGCATCTGAATAATCACTGGTGCACTTCTGCTTAATACCCCTTAAACACACACACACACCCATCAACGAAAGGGGCATATTCTATCATGACCAGCCTCAGATCTGCAGGGAAACGTTTTTGATCTGGTGCCTTTAGTCTTGTGTTTGCCACGGCTCTTTCAATTACCAGGACGTTTTGAAGGCCTTTTAATCTCTCAGACGGTCCGTGGACAGCCGTGAGAGGCACCTTGGAGAGCAGTAGCCACGTCTGTCCAACTAGAGTCACCTGGAAAGGCTCCTCGACCGGGATTTACTGCATCACAGTCGAGCCGCCCGGCACCGACTCGGTTGCACGGCACTTGTTCTGTTGGAGCTGAACCACTTGTGCTCTTGACTGGGGTCCCGCTGAGGAGGATTTGCGCTCCGTGCCCTTTCTCTGCCTCCTGAATGTTCGGCTGTCACGTCCGTGCTTCCCTAAAATTTCTCCGGCGCATCTACCTCAGAGTCTCGGGGTTGTTTTGGCTTCGACAGTGCGTTTCCACAGCGTTGCCGCTGCGGAAGGACCAAAAGGCATAGCTGGACCGAGTCCAGACACATCGTGGCACAGAACACGATGCCCAAACCGTCCCAAAATGAGTCACAATTAGGCTTTCAAAGCACAAGAAGTGGCTGTAACAATCCTGAATGACACAGATTTGTGAATGCCATTTTCTTTTTTTTTGTGTATCATCTTGATGAGCACTTAAAATTTGTAATTCAATGAAGAAAATTGCATGTAAAAATTGAACAGGGCTCAGGGCTGCCTTGTTACTGAGTGAATTGTTAGCTATGAGCTCCATTACCATATATCGTGGGAGCTGCAGTTAGGATTAATCTGTCAAAAGGGATGGTTTAGTGTTGATGAATATAACATGTGACCATTAATGATGTTGATTTTATCTCCTGAGATTAGCATGATTTACTTTGGATGGATAATAACGTCATTTGCTTGATGCGGTAGATCTGTTTACGAGCTGATTAAATGGTGAGGCCTTGCTTCATTTCATGCTATTTGGTTTACAGCTTCATTACTGCAATCACAAAAGCTGTGGAAATGTCCCACGTCCGGTGTCATAATAAATCATTGTTTTAGATTGCGGCTATGCATTTTAGCTCGCCACGTTTGGCGGAGAAGTCTACTTATAAAACGTGCACAGGGAAATATTTGTGAATCACCAGAACATGGGTATAAAGACAAATCGGCATGTTATAATTGAAATTTAAAAATGCATTTGAGTAATTAGGTGTAACAGATTGTCTTATAATTGAGGGCATTTAGAGAGATGACTTCTGTTTTCAAAGAGATCCTCCTGATTTATCAATAAGCCATTCTCTTGCATGCTGTGTTGCTTTGTGTTCTTCACTTATCATTTAACATTGATTATGTGACAAAGTAGTTTAGGTTATGTTTTATAAATTAAGAAAACTAAGATAATAGTTTGGTGGTTTGGATTAATATTTAGTGTGGCATACCATTTACATAGCCATTTCTACTATTAAGCCACCTCAAACTGAGACAGCCACAGTTATTTTATGCCAAACATTTTAGTAAAAATGTGAAATGCACTGCAAGAAAAACATTTCATCACTTGTAAAATTATCAGATTATAATTGTGTTGCTGAATTTTGTTTGTGGTCACCACTGTGCAGTCGTAAACACTTTTGCATACTCATCAGTTTTTCTCCTAGTCTTAAGCATAAACTTCAGTAACAACATATCATCCAGCGGTTACTTTAAAGTGTCTTTATTTATTGCATCCTAAGATGCAGGCGAAACCTGCGGCCTCGTGTTTGGAATGTCCAAACCAGGCCACAGATTTGGCGCATGTTTGCCTTGCACGGCTAAATCGCCAGCTCGTCTTTTAACTTCGAGCACGCCTGGTAATTAAAGACGCGCGGCCGAGGCGCTCGGCGTGCTGTAAACACGGGTGCATGTGTGAATCGCAGCTGGGGCCCATCCGTGCCGTGTGTCGGGCTGAGCGCGCCTTTTGTCCCCGCCTCTCTGCACAATAAGGGAGGCCTTGCTAACGAGTGATCAGCAGCGACTCCGATGACAGCAGTCACAGACGAAGGCGACGCCCCTACAGAGCAGCCGTAAATAATGAAGTGTCCTTAGAAGGTCCACTAGCTTTCCGCATCCTCCCTGCCCTGACCCCTCCCTCTACCCGCACACCGCCCCCTCATGCAAAAAGTGAAGAATGATTTGCGTACAGGGCAGCTGGAAACATTAAGGCTGTACTGAATCTTATTTTTAAAAAGTGTACAATCGTATATAATATTGTGTGTGTATGCGTGTGTGTCTATGCAGCAGCTGAAATGTTGAGGGATCTACTAATAACCTTCAAAACGGGCAGTACCGGTAACGCTCACTGTCATTCTGGTGTATAGTCGCTGGAACACTTGTTTAAACCACGTTTACAACGCTGTGCTACGAGTCGGCTTGTTGATTGGGCTTAAAATGTAAAGGATCTTGTGTCATTACAATCCTCAATAAATAATAAATTTAACCAAACATGCCTTGAAAGTATACTGATTGACCAGTTTGGATGTTTTGTTATACCCACCGATAAGGACACCTTACATTGTAAGTGATTGAGAGCGTCTATGGTAAAAATCGGTAATACATTTTTTAAATACATTTTGTGCACACACACGCATTTAAAACCAGCGTACATTTCATTAAATGACAAAATTAAGAGACTTTGAGTACACCGCACGCAGTGCTTTTTGTATGACCACGTCAGAATTTTCCACACGCATATGGAGTCGTTGCTGTGCTTATGCAGCCATCCCAATGAGGTGGAAGCAGGCGTGATGAATTGCTTGTCCGCTGGGAACTTCAATATAGTCATCATGATGAAGGTAAAGATGCAAATCAAGTCCACGGAGGTTGTCGTGGAACGGTAATATAGAATAAATAGTAGGGAAAATAAACCCACCCCCTTGCTGGAATAAAATACTCAGTTTTTTTAATCAATATTTTGAAAACGTAGGCCTAACTTGGGTATAGTAAAAATATCGAATGCTATTGCGATTTACGTTACAGACAGAAATAAAGCCAGAGATTAGTATAGCATCAACAGGCAGCCTTGGTTTGATCGTGTCTGTTGTTTTTATTCTGCGCACTGCGCGCCGATCAATCAGGTGCCACTTTATAAAGTACGATCCGCACAATCGTGTGGCGTTTGCTTGAATCGCTGTTTTCCAAAAGCACAAGGCAAACGTAACGTTTCTCCCGTAGGCTGCCTGATGCATTGTCGTATTTTAAACAGGAACGCTTAAACATTGTTGCGCATAGAAAATTTACTTTTTAAAATCACGGACATTCAAATCAACGTAAGAAAACACTTGAGCATATAAACCATATTGGATGACAAACTGCTTTTAACTGTCATGGTAAATATTATCCAGAATATTGACCTCTTGGTCAGGCCAAAGTTGTATCGAGTACCTGCACGACAGTCTAAAGATATATTTTCAAGGAAGAGAGAATTAAAATACAACGACGGCGAAATACAGATCTGTCAAATTGTAGAAATACATTTAGCGATGTTACTTTAATAACAGGTATCCGATCTTCAGCATTCGTTTTCCATATTAAATCTTGGTATTTTTTTTTTCTTTTTTTTTTTTTTTTTTTCCAAGTAAAATATGTAGGTGCCTGTTTTGGGACGAAGATTTTTGAAGGCCAAGTGTATGCAGAAAGTACATTAAGCCCATTAAACATTTTACATTGAATTACATGTGCATATTTATGTATTTGCTAAAACGGCACATGCGTGTGTTAAACTACAGTACAACATTTGCAGAAGTCAATGATTCGGAACGTTTGACGCAATTTTCCATTGCCTACAAACCATCAATAAATTGGCGAACGAGTGAACGACGTCATGTTGCAGAACCAGTGAATGTGTTAAATTATGAACGCTCGAATGTTTTTTTTCCTCTCTTGGTTAAATAGTTGCACTGAAGTAGCAGCCTATTTTGACAGTTGTATTAACGCCTATATTTTCCCTTTGAATTTCCATGTCAGGGTCGCCTAGGCAATTTTTCACTCCCTTGATGGTACAGGAAATGGGCACACGGGCCTCGAGCTTCGTCATGGTTATTTGACCAAGATCAGTTAGTTGCTGTTCACTTTACCGGACGGGTTTAACTTGGGTCTGCATGTCACACACCAAAGTGCGCAAGACCGCTAGACAATGAGAAAAAGGTCCGCATGAAATAAAGTACAATGATAAATTAGTAGTTTATAACACATTACCCGCATAGCTCGTGAATTTGATCGCATGAACAATTTCACCAATGATTAAAATGAAAAACTCTTTTTCCACAACTGTGTATTTTGACACGTATTATTGTGCTCGATATCGGCAAAATATTTATTCTTGGGCCTAGTATACATATTACTCCTGAAAGAAAGTTTTAAAGTTACGTCTTTATTTAAAAAATTAATTTAACACTACTTACGAGCGGTTTTAAATTATGCATGAACAACTGAAAGAGTTGTGTGCTTTTAAGAACGTTTCAAGCGCTCCGTTTTTCATGGTACGGTTTTTGATTTTTTTTTTTTTTTTTTGATGTGATGCTGAAGACCTGACAGGCTCTGCCAGCCTGCGTGCAAGTCATCAGAAGACGAGATAACGCACGTTGTCTTTTCAAGCAGTAGAACTTCTAAAACGAGTTTTTTAAACTGTGTATTACCTTGTTCCGTATGTGATTTAGGCGTGTTTTACCTAATTAAACGTGTTGAAAACAAATGGGAGGTTTAATTATTTTTACTGCAATAATAATTTGCAATTATAGCGTAATATAGCACACCTGTGTTATGTAGACGTGCATAGTCTTTAATCGCTGTAATACCAGTCTTCAAAAGTTAATTTATATTTTAAATATAATTTCATCAGCTATAAATTAGCTTTTACAATGTTTTATATTAGTTAAGTAGTGCTATTAAATCGGCACGTCAAGTTTTTTCTGCCGTCACGATTTTCTACAGCGTACAAATTAAAATGACATTTTAATACTAAATTTACGTTCTGTGAGCAAATAACTTTATGTGAAGGTGAGACACCAGGTGCCTTGAAAGTGACGCGTGTGCATATTTTTGATTATAAAATATTAACTTTACGAATCTGACCTAATTTGGCAGTCTTGTAATTTAACATTCCAAAATTTGGTAATGTGAAATAAATGTAAAGTACACATGCGTAAAAAAAAAAAAAAACTCCGTTAGTGGCGTGCGCAATACTGGCAATAAGCAACACAATTATTTTAATATTCCAAGTGAAATATGTAATAAGTCACCCTTTTTAAATAGTTAATCTAAAATATAAAAGGATGGCCTGACGCAAACATATTTTAAGAGCAACCGCAGAAACTACTCGATTTCACCGGAATACAATTTCGTGTCGTAGTGACCCATTTTAAATATTCAAATAAGTGAGGAGAAAATTCTAAGGAATTCGTTTAACTATTTTAAGATTTTAACTGGATAGTATATTATTTTCATACTAACGAATATTTTCCTGAATGGACAATATGCACCGATGCCAATTTGAAAGCACTACGCTCTGATAGGAATGAACACCTCTTTAAGATCCTTGGGTAGAAGATTAGTTGTATACTTTTTACACAACCAGTACCTCAAATCAGGAAAAAAAAGAAATGGCATTTCACGAAGATTTTCACTAAAGGACAATTAAATAAACGTTCGCCAGATGCAGTTTGTTCCAGTGCATCTACCGCTTCACCTCTCCTTTAAACAATATGGCAAGAAGTCTGAGCTGCGTGTTTCTCTCAACAGTAAAAGCAAAACTAAAAAATAATAATAAAACCTAAAGGTAAAAAACCCAATCACTTTCTCCTTGAATGCAAAATTGCAGGCAACAAAGACGGTGGTTTCGAATAGAATTCTTATTTTTCCAGAATACATAGAAAAAATACCACTCTCTTTCATGGTATACACCTTAAAAATAATTGCGATTTAAAATGATGACAAGCTGGGATTTTTTTTTAGTAACAAACATGCATGTAAATTATTTTCTTCAAGGAGACATTAAATAAGAACATACAATACAATCAGCAATTTCAAATCAACATCGAAATGGAAAAAAAAAAACGAACTATTTCATTCGTATTCTACCATTGGCGTTTCACTTTTATCTATAGTTTAAAAGTAATGCACTTTGAGTTTCTCTTTCTGTTATCGTTATTGTCATTAATTATAATTTTATTGTCCCGCTTTAAGCTAACAAATAAATACGGTGAGTCCACGGATCCAGTCCTGAAGTGGACATTCAATATAAAAGTCTAAATTTGCTTTTCCTCCCATTGCATTTAGTCTTTTACTGGTATCCGAGCGCAGATGCTGTTGTAAGTCTTTGCCCGTATAATGCATAAGGAGAATAGTAGGGACCCGTAGCTGCGGGTACGGGAACAGGCGCGCCTGGTGTCGGCAAGGGGCTTTTAGAATAGGGATGGTAGCGGCTGCTTAGTCCCAGCGCGTGATGCGGGCTCCTGAGGGCCAACGTTCCAGGACTACCGGGAGCTGCTGTCGGTGGAATGTGCATGTGGCACGCCATGGCGGCTGCTGCGGCGCTGGCCAACGACGACGAGCTCGGGTATCCCGATATCAGTTTCTCAGTCCCGGTGAACGCGGTATGGGTCCGCAAGTGGTTGAGCAGCTCTTCGGACGACGAAAAGCGCTTGTCGCAAGGTCCGTTCGCAGAGACCCAGTTGCAGACGTGCGGCAGGGGGTCGTTGGGCAGCATGAAGCCGTATGGGTACAAAGGGTGTCCGGCGAAAGAGGGCGGCGAAGAGTGAACGCCGTGTAACGGGTGTGTCGGATACATGATTGGGTACCCCGACTTGAGAGCCGTGGCCGCTGCGGTGTCATGCGAGCACGAAGCACCGGCTGCTCCGGCCAGATGACTTGCACAATGGTAACTCAGGCAGTACGGGTCTCTGCAAAGGCTGGCCGACATAATGGATGGCGGAGAAGCCCCAGCTAAAGGGCTCGATCCAGCTTTACTGCAGCCAAGCGAACTCGCAGCCGCAAACTGTGCGTTTATTAGATGACTGCTAGATTTGGTTGGATCTAGAGTCACTCCGTGAGGCAGGAAGTGTTGAGGGTAGCCAGCGTAGGCCCCCGCCAGTGTCCCGGGATACGACATACCAGCAGGTGGTAAGGGAAAAACCGTTTGACCAGGTTTGTAAGGAGAAACTGGGGCCACGAGCCCAGATCCGAGAACGGACGAAGCCGAGGATACAGACGAAGAGTCAGACGTGATAGGTTTTGATCCCGGTGTAGTTTCCTGGTGCTGGTTGACCTCCACGTTAATTCCGGCACAGCTAACGCTTATCCTGCTGTGGCTGATGCTGGTCGTACTAGGCCCCTCTGTTGTGCTATTTTTATTACCATCGGAGTCTTTCTTTTCTTCTCGGTCTCCTGCTTTGGCCTCCGATGGGAGTGGAGAAGCGGAGGTACAGGAATTCGGGCTGCCTGTCCTTGGCGTAAATGGCTGACAGGTGGCGCTAGGTACTCGGAAACTAGACTTATCTCCACTGGAAACCCCGGAGGACGAATCCTTCTTCTCCGAAGATTTTGAGTAAGGTTTGAAACTAGATTTATCTTCAACTCCGATGTCACTCATTTTTAACGGACCGGATTTGCTCTCTTTTTCAGTAGATCCATTTGAGGTTACAGATGATAGTTTTGAAGAAGGCGGAGGATCCGGTTTACCGATTTGAGAGCATGTTTGTGCCAAGAGAGCCAATGGACTTTTCTTGGCGTCTAACTGTAAATAATAATAAAATACAAATAAGGTCTAGACTTGAATACATTATAAGCGGCAGTGTAAAAACGCCACCATCACAAGACGGGTCTATATCAGACTGCGAAAACAAACATTGGCGCTATGTAGGAAACGCAGTGCGCACGGTATGCAGAATTATTTGGAATATTTTAACCATCTTTGTTACCATTCGACATGTACACTTATGCTTCAGTCACACTTGGTAAATACTGAAAACTGCATGAAAACTGGCATCCGAAAAGAAACGCTCCCGACAATAACCAGTCCTGTTAAACATTAATAATAAGCCGATCGTTTATAATACTTACCTCGATAGGACTAACTGGTGTAGACGGCAATGGCTGGAGGTATTCTGGATGCAAAATGTGTCCTGCCCGTGCCGTAAGCATTTTCAAAACCTTGATCGGTAGACGGTTAGCTTGCCGTAGAGGATCCGAAGGAGGAACGGAGTGGAGAAAGGGCTTATTTATACTCGCGGAGATATTTTTCCCGGAGCCGCTTTTTTCCCAGACTTGATTAGCAATATTATTTCTTAGAGCAGACACCGAAGGCGATGTGATCATGACCCAATTCTCACTTATATATTAGGAAATGCATTTATCAACACTGAAAATAACATAAACACGTCTTCTTTGCAATTGTAGTTTTAAAATGAGTCCAAAAACGAACGAACTCTTGTATAATCCTTAAGAGGAGGAGCCGCGACAGGAGCAGAACGCGACGGTATCGCAGATCAGGAGCTGCACTTGCATCGTAGGCTCGAATCGCTGTGTGTTCCAGCAGGTCCGTACGCTAGTCCTTCCAACACAGACTCTGGTAGAAAAACTCACTTCAAAAGCAGCTGAATTAGTCTGAGATTAAAGCCTTTGCCGCCTTCCAATCAAATGGGACCCCGAGGTGATTGGAGGGTCAAGGGGATGTGACGTTATCTTTTTTGTACTGGATTCTCGGTTGCTAGTGGAGGAGTGGGGGGGTTATTTAATGTTTTGGTTCTTGTGCACGTTTTCCCGACTTTTCATGAAATACAGGTACTAGAAAGGACCAACATCCGTGTTGGTGTACTGTCTTTAAGGCATGAAATGCACGCCTTTTAAACGTACTCAGGTTTCTGTTTTCGCAGGTGCAGTAACTTTAGAGTTTATGAAAAAAAAATGTTAAAAAAATATACCCATTACATGTGAAACTGTAACATTTTAAAACGAGATGTTTGTGACACCTTCGTCGTCATACAGTTTTAGAAACATTGCACGTATCTTTTGCGTCAACGTCCCCTTCGTTAAAGGTTGTGAAAGAATATTGAAAATGCCTAAATTGATGTACAGTCACAAACGTGTTCAGTGTAGAATTTGGTACAGCCAATAAAAACGTTAGTTTTGTCGGGCACTGAGTTCTTGACACATTTTGCTCTTCGTTCTGCTGGTGCAGGAAACAGAAGATCAACAGTACGTGTCGGGTTTAAATTCCCCAATCAGACATGCGTTGACAAGAGACGACCAATGTAGAGATAGAGGGACGTGAATGTCACATGTTTTCAGTATTAATATACACCTCCCTTCTATTTCCATCTCGACCCCTCAGTCAACTGTCAATTCTACTCGACCGCAATCAATCAGTTATTTGTCAGTCGCTGTCAGTCTGCCCTTGATTTATGTCAGCTTTTGTTGCTGATTACAAGCCTGTTGTGACCGAGATGGGGGTGGGAGAGAGAAAAAAAAGGACTCTTCTGAGAAGTACTATTTAGTCTGGGCAAACAAGTCGGCTTCTTTTGTATTTCAGTAAGCGTTCGTTCAGCGGCTGTATGTATGCGTGTTACTACCGGGATGGTCGATTACTATTCCGTGTTTTGAGACTGTATGGATTGACTGAGGGGGAAAAAAAGGACCCGGGAGCTTTAGCAAACTACATTTTAAACTCAAACAGCGACCAGCCTTCATATTTATTTTTTTATCCTTAAGGTTATCCGGTTTTTGCGCACAGTTATGTACAGTATTGAAGAAGGAGCTCTAGCTACAGTGAAGGGTTAAACTTTTATTTTGTTACGCATTGGCTAGAGATTCTCTAACACACTGGTAAATTAGCTAATTGCACTTGATTGCAAAATTATATTTGTTGGATCGTGTTCTTAATTTTGTTTTGTAATGTCACAATGAACTGCGGTGTACGCTGATACTTGTACTCTCTGCCTGACTTGGTGGCCGTACAATCTTCAAACGGCAACAAAGGGCCACTTGGACACAAACAGGTTTGACAAGTGAGGAACGTGGAAAGTACTGAGGGTTGAAGATAATTTCCGACACAGACTTCATAAAAGGATTTATTCTTGTAATACTTTGAAAACCTTATCATTTTACGTCTCTTAACCTCCTTTTTTTAAAACGTAGATGTCGAAATCGGGATTTCCAGCGCTCTCCTAACATGCGCACACGTTGCAATTTTTATATCAACAATTACGCCGTTAACGCATTAAGTGCTTAACACACGTTAAATTTACTACATTCACAGCTGCTATTAAAAGTATTTGTCTTATAACACTTTGGGGCTGGTGAAAATTAACTTGGTAAACTTTGACTGTCGAATAATATAACCTGACATTAAAAATAGGCTTATTTCTGTAAGCGGCACAAAGAATACATTTTTGGTGCTGACGGAAAAGCGCCGTAATGCCTCTCTCCACTTTTATAAAATTACCAAGAGTAACAATGAGAGTGGATATCCACCAAAAGAGTTCAGATGCAATGTTAAATATTAATACTTAAGATTTAAAGGTCTATGGCCCATTTTCCCATTGAATGTATATTGTAAAATTTAATTTTAACATTCTCATATACACGCTCGGCTCCACATAAATACATTTTCTTTTAACAAAACAATAACTGGCATAATTGGAGAAAATACACCCCATGCTTTGTGTCACACATCTATTGACAAGGATGTCAAGTTGATTTTATTTACTCACAGCAGAAATTATTTATTTAAAGGGCAAGAAAGGGGAGAGAAAAAGGTATCTTTGAGAAAAGAAGTTTTAAAATGCCCTGAACTATTCACTGTTGAGATGGCTAATCAGTATTGAGGCTCGAGGGAAATCGGGCATCTTTACAATGCGTTTTTCCTTTCATCCTGGGCTGGATGGAGGCGCTCAATTAAAACCCTATCAGTTTGTAAGTAAATCAACGCCTATCAAAGTTGTCACATCAAACAAAACGATTATTATTGCAACCCGCCTCCCCTATTAATCTCTTTTCTACGGTAATCCACTTGACAGGTCATCCTGGAGAGTAAAAAAACCTGGAGTGGACACTGCTAGGAAGACTTTTCCCTTACCTTTTAAAATGTCCCAATGTTTGTTTGGGAAATGTTCTGTTTTTGTTAGAGCGCAGTGCATTTATATTAATGTGCAATACATTTGGTAACGTGTATTGCTGGGCGTTCTGTCATTTGTTCGAAATATGTGCATGGTGTACGATGTAAGAACATTACACAGCACTATAGTTTCGTGAAATGGTCTCTGAATAGTAAAATCTAGCAAAAATGCTTTGTTTGTAAAATATACTGAACATTTTTTAAATTCAGAAAATTATAGTAGTGTGTAAATTATATTCAGATTTGATGTATTTTATCACCGAATTTTAGTTCAACACACAAAACCTCTCTTTAATTACGGATTAGCTTTTTAAAGTTAAAATAATCAAAGAAAAAAGTGTTTGTCCCTCGCCGTGTTAATCTCTTTCTCGTATTAACACACACTGGTGACTGTGCATCTCCTTTAAAGTGGAAATTGCAACTGAAGATGCATTAATATAAGCGTACTGTTAATATAAATTAAACACATCTACATTTTCTATATGGAAATAAATATTGCTTCACCATATTGCTTATTCCACAAAATAATTGTGTAAATTTTAAAACAGGGACTACTTTTATATAAATTATAAAATTATTTTTCTAATGCAAGGTTAGCTTTGTAGTTGCATCGTAAAGGCGTCTAGTATAATTTAAATGTCGTGCTGATTAGTAAGGAGTTTAAAACATGCGTATTTTTGATGGATAACAGGGTTTGCCGTTTTCTGCAGGAGCTGTCAGACTGACACAGTTCTTGAATTATTGGGGCAGAGAAGGGCAACCATAAATTTCCATCGTCAGGCAAAAATTCCCTTTATTGTCTGCATGATGGATGGCCTTCTGTACCAGACACCAAGTAGTCGGTATTACCCTTAAATGGAAACACATTTTTCGTTGCCATAATTCATGATATTTAAATAGAAAGTTTTAAAATGCTTACCTATATTTCATACCATGACATGTTTATGTATCACATCCTCCATACAAATATAATTATTTACAGCACAGTAATGCCGTATTCCCTTTCCGGTTTTCGGATTTTTAATTCAACGGGTGCATTTTAAAGGAGAAAGAGAAACTTCTTCTTTAACATGAAATCGGCATTTAAAATGTATCGGTTCAAACGAAATGTTTATTTGTCAGAAATCTCAAATGCCCCGACTTGGTTGATGTTATGATTAGGTTGCTCTTTGGGGGGGGGGGGGAATCAAATGTCTTTAACAAACCTGCATTTAAACTTAACGTTTTTAGACAGATGCATATCCAGTCATTTTTATTTATTACATGTTGACATGAAGCTCAAACTTGAAAATCGGCTTCCCTAACTGGCATCTTAGGATAAGGCGGAGGAACGCGCGAAGCCTTAAAAATATTAGAGAAAAATATTAGATTACGTTACACTGCACGTGCTATTTCCTGACAATTGTGATAATTTATAACTACCATACAAAACAACTCGCATTTTCTACTTAATATTTTAAGGCGAACTTCTTTAAGTAAACGCATTTCGCAGGACGGCTGAGCGTTGGTTTGAGAAACGACTGTAAATATCAGCGATCGACTGCAATGTTGTTGAGTAACGCGCTGCTTATAATTAGTAATTTATACCGATGATGGAAATGTTGTGCGCGATGTGATTAACGTTAAAGTGTAAAAGATCGAGTTAAGAGAACCAAGACAACTACGTTACCTGGAATAATACGTTATGTGTTCCGTAAAGAGAGACGAGACCGAAACAAAGCGCGGATTATACAGTCCTTTAATTGCTTGAGAGTTTAGATGTAAACAGAGAGAAAAGAAAACGCATTCTTATTTCATACAATTGGAAGTGTACCAAAACGGCCTTTCATGAAAGCGTCTTCTTCGACTAGACTTCCCCCTATGGGAGGTGCCCAAATGACGTTTCCTTACACGAAGATCCCCGACCTAGCAATAGGGTATGCCCGTGGTATTAATTAACGACGTGGAAGACTTGTATTTTTAATTAATATTTATTTATATGAATGCATCTGTTAATAAACGTGCTGAAACAAAATGATTAAAATCGACCCTTTTTGGTCGCAGCTGGACTATCCGCACGTGTTGTTTTGATTACCTATTTATTGATTTGTAGGGTTTTTTGTGTTAAACCTTTGGGCTGAATACCCTACAATCACCGGCTTTAAATGCCGACTTTAAAGCACCGCTAATTCTCTTTTGGTCTATTTAAGCACAGACACTTTGAATGTCCTCTTGTGTAAATTTAATATGTTACTTAAGTATTTTGTTGCGACTTTTGTCTGCACCTGTTAGCTTCCAAATTTCCAACTGCGGTGGAGTAACTTTTGGATATTTTAAAAATTATTTATTTATTGTACAACCTGTAGTAAGGTAAAGGATATATTTAAACTTACGCTCTATGTCAGACATCAGTCTGAAATATGAGTTGCTGCAAAAGCATTCATGAAAAGTGTAACTTTTGAGCACCGGTAGCTAGCGGAATGAAATGTGGGCACACGTGACTGCGGTTGTTTAAACGTGTTTATTCATAAAGGCAGGCAACAGACGGCCTCCGGAAATCGGGTTGGCCCCTTTACCTGTAATCTTAAGTCCTCATAAAAATAAAAAAGTCAACAGTACGATAGGAGTTCAGTACTCTCGTTTCCGTTGTACTACAATAGAATACAGCTGAAATAAAGAGTTGTGTTAACTATAGTGATCCTGTATATAGGGTTCATTAAAATGAATTAATTGCACTTTTTTACATTTTAAAATTAAATGGTCATAGTGTCTCAAAGTGATTAAAAAAAAAGAGAGCTTACAAATTTTTCTTGTACTTTTCGACACTTCTGCAGGTTCCAAGTATCTTTCTCTTTGTGTAGCTTGTAGTTGGTAATAGCTTCCATATTGTTGTAAGTTTGATTAGTTCAGTAGTATTATAAGTTAAGCATGCATTCTCCATGCAACTGAAAGGACAGCACAGTATGCCTGGATAGCCAGCAAAAAAATAAAAATTAAAAATACATAAAATTGTGTCCTTAAGTGCATTTAAACCATAATTAGTACACAAGTAAAGCTGTATTGAAAACAATAAAATTCTTCTTACTTTAATGGTCAGCATTAGAACTTATACATTTAGAACTCTATTCATCTATCTGTCCATCTTCTTCCCAGTCTTAACTGGAGTTGTGGGGGCACACAGCAGGTGAGCTCTGAATTAGAAGACCACCCCATTGTGCACTTACACAGACAGTCACTCAGCTGGATCAGCTTGTATTTGATAGCTCAGCTGTGCTGCTCAGCTTTGAGCTAGCTGCTAAGCTTAAGGACAAAAGTAAGGTTAAGTATATACTATATGTAGCTGTTTGGATATGTAAGTGTGTTTAAAGGACTCTCTCCCCACCAATTTGCAGCAATTAAAAACAATAGGAATTAGATCAAAAGCTGAATTTAATGCAGACCTTGTGTAGGAGCAGTGGACGTTGGAGATATGAAGGCTGTTCTGGGGTCTGCAGTGTTCTTGAGTGCATAGGTATTAAAGGTCGTACGTCACGTTGTGAATCGTGGCCTGAAACCTCACGTGTCCAAAGGAAATGACATCACTGTCAACAGAGGCATGGGGTTTTGATTCCACTCCTTACGTGTGCGTGAGCCATGCGCGTTCCTGTTGAAATTATGAGTTTGCCGAGGCTAAGCGGAAAAAGTCAGCACGGTCTTTTAATGACCATGTTCATTGTACAACCCCTTGTGAGAAGGTATTGTTATTCCTTTGCATGCTGTCCTTAATTACAGTTAGCCTAGTTGGCCTTGAATCATACATTAAGGAAGAAAAAATATACATATACACATTTAATTGCGACAAGAAGTCGTACTACTGCAAACATGATGATAGTGACATAATCTGTGCTAATATGACCTGTGTAAACATTTTTCATGAACTCTAGCCGCTGGGTTTTTTGCTTGTTCTGGTATGACACGTTACATTTTTAGGCCTTACATTCTACTAAACTGCTAAGGTACTTTATAGCTTGTCAGCTGAAACCATGTCATTTAATTAGAAAGGCACCTGAAAACACTTACTGGCTTTAAAAGTTTTTTTTTTTTTTGTTTCCTCAGTACTTTCTCTATGAAACGGATGTGTAGAAAGGCTGGCTAAGATTGAATTAGGCTGCTTAGAGCAAACGTCGGACATAGTATACATGGCTGTTTTGCTAGAGATGGGGTTGGCTGACTTTGCCCACCAGGGAAATATTTTTATCAAATTACGTTAATGATTCATGGAGACGCAGCTTGTTTTTACATGAAAATATGAAGTTTATGACCATAGATTGTGCACATTTAGTCAATTGTGCTTCCACTGCTCTGCCAAACAAAGACCATCATTACCTTCGATTATGGAGTCTGGGGACATCGGTACCAACTGCTGGTAAAACGCAAACACGAGTTTAGTTTTACAGTGTGATTTTGTGGCTTGTGTGTTGTTATAGTTTTATTTTTAGTTATAAAACTTGCATATAAATATGTAAAAATATTTTGTTAACTTAAAATACATCCCTTAGAAGGTTAAGCTATGATTTTTTTTAATTTACCATAAATACAGGAAATGGTTTGCTGTGCATATTTTTATATGTAGCATTTATTTTAAGAGAGCATATTGTTATCGCTGTAATTTAAATTACGTAACACATTTCAAACAGTTACAACCTAGATCTCCATGGGATAAGTTTTTCGTTTGTGTTTATGCATTTTGTATGACTGTTTATACACTTCAGTCTTTTTTGGTTTGTACATCGTCACATGACGGTGTTTCAGTGTCAGAGAAAGGTAGCAGTGCTCAGAGTGTTGGGTCTACAGACAGGTGTAGTGAAGAGTGCATTGGTATTAAAGGTTGTATGTCACATTGTGAATCGTGACCTGAGACCTCAAGTGTCCAAAGGAAATGACATCACTGTCAACAGAGGCATGGGTTATAGGACATAGCAGCACGATGCAGTGAGGTATGGGGTATGGACATAGCAGCACGCTGCAGTGCTGTCACCGGTACTGTAGTGTGTTTGATTGCCTTTTACTTACTGTGTTAGGATGTGTCCTCATAGGCAGTGTGCACTTTCCAAAATGCATTTGGAGACTTCAGCTTTCAGTTTTGGAGTTTTTGAGTATGAGCTTATGCTGAAGTGGGTAGTGAAGCTGAAATGGGTATTTGAGCTGAAACCCATCACTTAAGCATTTGCTTTTCGTAGAGTTGCACCCTGTGCTTTTGTGTGATGAACCAGTTACGACTTGTAAACGCTGGCCTCTTTCAGTCAGAACCTGTGTGCTGCTGAAAAGGCAGGAGATGTCTACTGAAACCCACACACACACACATTTAAAATTCTACTTAAAAAAATATAAAAATATTTTAATATATGATATGACTTCCTGGTCACATCTGGTGTGTTTTCATTGTTCAGGAGAGAATTTCAGAATTAAGTGAAATACCTACCTGTACATGAGTTAGTGCATGAGTTAGTGACACAAGCGGATCCACTGGTTTATACGATATATTGTCTTGTTGAGCTGATTAACACTCAGTTCACCGTTTCACAGTACAATTGTGAGTAATACAGCAATAATGTGACTTGATTGAGTTTATTTTGTATCATCTCCCCTTCATGTGACTGTACTTATAGTGTGTAATTGAAATAACTAGATTTGTAAAGATTATGTTGCCAAAGGTTAAATTAAGTCTTCTGCCTTTATCAATAATAAACGTACAGAATGTTTGTTTGTTTCCTTTGCGATCTACTTTAAGGACCCTGTGATTTTTAGGAGTAGGATAGGATGTAGTTTTATTGTCATTTCAACCATATGCCATTGATACAGTACGCAGTGAAACAAAACAACGTTCCCCCATGGCACCAGGTGCTGCATAAAACAAAAGGACAACAGAAAAATACTAATAGAATACACAGGATGCAAAAAAGACAGCAGGTAGTAAATAACGTAATTACTGTAGAGTATATAGTGCAAACAACAATATGAAACATAACACAGATAACATTGCTGGCCAGACACAGTTCTACGCAAAGTACATGGTTAGTGTGCAGTGTAGGTGTGTGTGAGAGACATCAGTACGGCTTCTGAGAATTGAGTATTTTTTATTAAATGTATAGTTTCACTTAAGCATAGTTGATATTACAGATATCAAGCACAACAGCAACATTTTAATTCTGTACATTCTTCAGGACTAATAATGCAGTAAAAATAGCCAGTACCGAATGCATTGTCTCTTGCCTACATATTTCAAGTACAAAGCATTGTCTGTCATTTACTTTACAACCATCTCATGTGCTTGACCCGCTTAGCCTGAATCAGTTTCTGTAAATTTGTCTAACGCTTTTCCAACACACCTGTTGAGTGGGTATTCCGGGGGCATTTCCTAGTGGGTGTGTACCTGCCGGTTTTTGAGCAAATGCGTTTCCGACTCGCATTGTTTGGAATGCGACGCACTTATGCCACGGTTCCAGTACTTCCAAGACAAGTGAATTATAAAAACGAAACATCTGCCATTTAAAGATGCTACATCCATAATATAGCACATCTGGCTGATGATTCTTTAAAGATCTGTCAAAAAGAGAAACAGGTGTTAAGTAGTAATATGTGTCAGGAGCAGAATAGATAATGTGATGTGAACTATTGTAAATGCCCATGTGCTCCTTTTCTACACATCAAACTGTTTTTCTTTTTCCATTTGCTCTTAAAAACGTCTAGCTGCAAAGCTCATCTTCTCGGTAATATAGAGATATGGTAATACCGGTAATGGCTAATTTATCAGCTTGCGCTGAAATTAATGTACCTGTCTTGTGCAAACACATTGCTGCATTAAGTGCATTTTAATATATGCATTATTTGGCTTGCAATGTCATCAAGACATCAAGGACCCTTGAACACTAGAGCATAGAATCCTGCTGTGGTTTTATAAAGGGCTTGATCAATAAATGTGACATGTTAATGCAGAGCAAATAGAATAAAAAGATGCATTTGACAAGCCTTGAAAAATCACCTTGTGGCAGCTGGTTTGGGGATGCCATTTCAGCAGCGAGACTAGCAAAGCTGATCTGACAAGTAAAAAGGAGAGATGATGGTTATAAGGTGCTTTTGTTTCATACTTCTTTCTTGACCTGTCAGGTATTGAGGGAGTTTGAAAGGGCCCTTTTTTTGTCATGTGAAAATTGTCGTCTGAGGCAGTTACCCGTGCTCGGGCTCTGAATTCTTCTGTTTAATTGATTCGCTTTGCACTCAGATCTGTCACATTAATAATTGCCAAATCCTGTACAAGTCCAGTACGTCACATATAAATGTGTACTTAAAAAAAACATCTTTAATTAACCTTTTTTGTGTCCAGTGTTTCGGGAAAAGCTGATCGTTTATTTTCCCCTTATACAGTTGGTCAGATTTCTGCCCTTTTTCATTGGCAAAATCACAGCTTGGCAAATGTAAACACTGTCTGCTGTGTGCATCTTCACCTTGTTTGCTTTAAAGCTTCATGGAAACCAAAATAAACACATGATTGAACCTTTCTTGAAAATGCTGGAACTCAGAAAAGCTTTTGTTTAGTTTATGTTTTTAATGTCTTGGTATCAGTTTCAGTGATTCAGCCTTTTTGCTGTGGCAGCCATTCAGAACAAGGCTATTGCATTTGAGAACGTAAACGTAGTCAAAAAGTCTGTCATATCTTCAATCACCCTGACAGGTATTTTGCCCTGGCAAGCCAGTTTGTAATTTAATGACAGCCTGTGCCATGGCTGCAACTGCCCAGGATGATAATTTCTCTCATAAGCCTTAATGTTAGTTTAGTGATGGTTGAATGTTTGCCTTCTATAAGTGTCCTGGGTGCCCCCCTGGGTTCCCCCTCACGCCTGCACCGTGGCTTTGAGGAACCGATACAGTAGGGACCATAGAGTTCTGCCCTGTGGCCCTGAGGAAT
Organism: Chitala chitala; assembly: GCA_025773905.1. NCBI lineage: Eukaryota > Metazoa > Chordata > Actinopteri > Osteoglossiformes > Notopteridae > Chitala > Chitala chitala. Next base: position 3,085,373 of record JABJVR010000036.1, read on the forward strand.
CAGTACAGTATGGACCATAGCAGCCTGCCTTGTATTCCTGAAGAAACAGTACAGTAGGGACCATAGTGTCCTGACCTATGTCCCTGAAGAAACAGTACAGTAGGGACCATAGTGTCCTCTCCTGTGTCCCTGAAGAAACAGTACAGTAGGGACCATAGTGTCCTGGAAGAAGCAGTAGAGTAGGGACCACAGAGTCCTGCCTTGAGTCCCAGAGAAAACCGTACAATAGGGACCATAGCAGCCTGCTCTATGGCCCTGAGGAAAAGGTGCATTACGGACCATAGCGGCCTGCCAAGACCCCGTGGCTGTGGGAACATCTCACTGACAGAATACTGTTGAATGTGTCCAACTACGACAGAATATTCAAGATTGGATGGTGTAGGCTGCAGGTTAGTTTCTGTTAACAGGACTCTGCAGGATTGATTTTGCTGTCAAGTTGCTTGAGAACTACATTTAAATCTTAGTTAAACAAGAAAGGAAAGCTTTTTTTGTTGATATTTTTGAGATATGTTATTTTGAAAAATGGAAACATATCAAGACTGTAGAAGGATCTGTTTCATTGACCTTTTATCCTTTTGCCATTTGAGTTGCTTTAAATTAGTTTACTCTGAATATGGAAATGGACAATTTTTGCCATTCAGTACTCTTTAAAATGCATTTCTGCAATTTCACTCCCCAGTCACATTTCACATAAGTTCCTTAATTTCCATATGTTCTCGTACCTCCCATTCTGCAAAGTCTATGTAGTTGAGTTGCGTTAACATACGTATTACGCTACAATTTTTTGTGCTTTATAGAATTACAAATAGCAGGCATACTTATTTCTTAAGGTAAGAAATTGCATGTTTTTAAACACTCTGAGAACTGGGCACTGTTTAGTATAACAAAACACCAGTTAAATTAACAGACAATGCAAAATTAATGTTATAGGGTGAAAAGGTTTAGTAACCAAGAAAAGAGTTGTTGGACAGTGACTAATTACAATGTGCACAAAAGTTTACAACAGTAAGTTAACATAATCACTTTATCTACATAGAGCCAAGCAATTTATCTGATGGCAATCTTCAGCATAACAGTTGGGAAATTAAAGGAAGTGTGCATTTTCCCATTCATGATACACATGCACTATATCATCTGATACAAAAATAACATTTATGTAGACTCTCAAAAAATTTGGAAGGGTAGAACACGCTTCAGCTACTGAGAACTCATTATTTTTTACACATAATCAGGTGAATAAATACATAAAAATTTCCATAAATAAATTCATTTTTCCCCCCATTAAGTACCTCAAAGAGTGCCGAAAATGTTCGTGCTCTTATGTCGTTTGTACACCAAGCGAATTGTTGGAAAGCTTCCAATAGTTACCAAGTGAGAATAATGATCATTTGTTTCATTCGATTATGCAGGGTTTGGATATAACCAAGTGTGGAAGTGGCTGTAAGTTGGCTGTGAGTTGGTGAATCATGCTTTCTGGTGTCACTCGTTTTGCTGGTGCTCCCAAATGGAGAAATCAGAAATATGTCTCCAAATACATATGAGAAATGATGTGTAATCAAATGACATTTGTTGATAAAGCACAGCTAAAATATAATAGTATCCCAGGAGTGTTTATAGTGAGAAAATACAGTGCTGATGATCTGCCTGGTGCTTAAATTGTATCCTCTGCTGTCATTTATCTGGCAAGATTTGAAAAAAGGAAAAACACAGGAAGGCCTTATCTTAGGGTGCTAGCAGTTCTCCGTCCATTGGGTGCCTCAGAAAGTGATTCTGTATAAGTAAATTTTTACACTATTGTTGTTTTAAATTCTTTAAATATATGTCAACGCATGTTATATTTATGTGGAAAGCCTCAAAAGTCGGTCCGTCTACCACAATCCTAAAATGCAAAGATGTAATACTAGGTGTGAAAGTAATTTACCCTTTGGGTTATTTCAGAGTTGATGCTGAAATACATTAGATTTTCACTGTGATATATAGCTGTTCCATCCTGGGAAGTATTATTAGGGTTGTGGTGCCATCTTGTACTGTACGTAACACAATAATGTTTTACTATACAGGGCTGAAGGAGAGCTGCGTTGGAACCTTGTGTACTACAAGGTGTCCAATTTCAAATCACATTTCAAGAGCAAATGCTTAAATTGTAGATGGTGATGTTTACCATTAATGTATTAATATATAATTATTTGTTGCTTAAATGTGTGATTAGGAAGCTAAATTATGCCAATTTTAAGACGCTGCTCATAGATTTTTGATTACCCAACCACAAATGATGTATACAACTTTTTTGATATTGCACGCCATAGTAAGTTGAGATTTCCAGTTCATTTTAAAATTACACGTAACTCTCGTTCTATAAATTCCATCTTCTTAAACAGTTTATGTCTGACTGGCTATACTTTTCCTCTACAACCTTTGTCAACCTGTATTTTGTAGCGTGTTATGGTCCATGGTTTACTCATTCATTGGTTGCAATGAATCCTGGAACCACTGGAAAAGGGAGAAGACAAGGAATGCCATCCATACAATTCAAAAGTTTCGTCTTTAAAGATCTTCACCTGGATGCATGTAGAGGCTTTGCAGAGAACACTAGTTTGTGCAATAAAGGCACTAGGAATGTTGTAAATAGTGGCCTTGTAGTTTCAGTAAATTTGGTCAAAGTGCTGAAAAAAGTACAAAAAAGTAGAGGAATTACAGAAAACCGCAGTACTACTAAATAGATTCTTATTGGTTATATTTATTACAGTCAAATGGATGGCAGTCCTCAATTCGATCGCTCCATTATGATGAAAACCGACAGCCGTTTTTGGTAACATTTCTAAAACGTTTACTGGAAACTTCAGATGAACGTTTCCTGTTGCTGTTGATGTTGCGCTAATACAGAGTTGTGCCGACATTAAGCTCAGGGCTGAAAAGTACCTTTCATAGCAATGGCAGGACACTCTGCTGAACAGTACGAATAAAACGTGTGCAATAGCAGAGCGGTGTCAGAGAGCATTATGGATAATATGCATGTAGAACAGAATGTGTCAGACATTCTTCAACTGCCACCCCCCCATATTCAATACGCTGTCTGCACCGATACCACTTATCTGAAACTTAAATGAAATATTTAAATTATGCTTCGCTCCTCTCAAAAAGTGAACGCGAGAGGTGCATCGTAATCCAATGGGAAGTAAATTAATTCAGTTTGAAGAGGTGCGCCGCTACCTGGATGATCGGTGTTTGATGGCTGTTTTTCAGGATGTCTTATCAATTAGCAAAAGCCGCGAGCCGAGAAAGCCTCTAGCATCAAGGTGAGGCCCAGAGATTAGCGTGTCGACCACTTCGCTTCAGGTGGATGATGGGAAATGGCACTTAGGGTCTGACGCCGCGCTCCCGCCCGGTTCTCAGTGGAGCCGGTGTCTGTCTGGAGCGGTCCGTGCAGCTCGCTTTGGCAGCTGCCATATTTATGTCTGCGAGAGGTTCTGAACACTTCGGATGAGGACCTTTGAAACAAAGTAGTCTTAACAGACTGATGCAACGGTGTTTAAAAAAAATAAATAAACCTCACGCTTCAGTCTTGAGACGGAGCGATGCTCCACTCAACGTTGGCTTCAAATTGGTGATAATTAGAAGCTTCCTTAGCGATGAAAGTGAATGTTAAAGCACTTAACGCCCACCTTCCCTCGCTGACTTTTGGAGTTTTTGAAATGGTACATTTTACTGACAAACTTCAGTAAACTATAGGGGTTCCTGAACGGTTACCTCAAATTTTGACAGGATGAATGGCCTGGTCGTAAATTAGGCACACAACAAGTGTTTGGTGGAAAAATTAATTGTTGCTGTGTGACTCTCACTTCATGTTCACATAGGTGTAGTTCAGAATACAACAAATTGTAGTTTTTCTGCTTGGAATTTTGCTAATTTTAAGTTAAATTCGAAAAGCAGACTTCAAAGATATTGGCATGTACACATTTTATGATACTGTTGCAATAATAAAAAAAATTCCATTTCTCAAGTCCGCAGAGAAGCTAAATGAAAGCGTTAATGTATTTTGCCACGGAAGGGGTGTGCCTTAGCTGGATTATGGTCTTTGACAGATGGGATACTCAGTATAAATCTCTATTTTAATGCTCTCAAGTTGTCTAAAAGAATGTTCTTGCCTCATTTCATAGTTTTGGGATTATGGATTAGCGGGAGGGGCTGTTTCCGTCAAGTTTTAGCAGCACATCTGAGCATGAGCATTTGGCGGACACTGATCAGGGCAGATCCATATATGCTGATATGTGATTTGTGTGAGTGGAACGTGAATATGCACTGCAGGGATGTTTTACATTACATGTCTATAAAAGTGTGTGTGTGTGTGTGTGTGTGTGTGTGTGTGTGTGTGTAAAAAATACGGGAGGAAAACACTTTGGTTTATAAAGAGCAAAGATCTTAAAACTGTACATCAATACGCTGAATACTTGTGAAGTGTGAAACGGGCCTTCATATTACACTTTTCATATTTTCCATAACGCATATGGCAATCAGACCCTCCCCCCCCTTGCCCGTCCAAAAGGCAGATGGGAAGTCATTTTAAGCCTTTGCATAAAACGTCTACCTGCGTGTTTCTGCTGTGGCAACCGTTTTGCATTTTAATGACAAATCAAGTGCGCTAACTTGCATTTTAAACGAAAGTGCCTTAAATGTCTCTGGCTGTCAAAATGAGATGTTAGCAGCCTGATGAAAAGGGAACAAAGGAGACAAAGTATGGAGCCTGGATACATTGAGAAATGAAATAAAACCTTGTATGGCCTGTCAGGGGTGTCAGTTGATATTCATATCTAAAGCACATTATAGTATTACTTTGCAGCTCATAGCTTACCCATCTGTCTTTTTTAATTCATCACATTCCAGACTGTATCTTTTAAGTCCTAAGTGTCAGTGAGGGAGGATCCCATTAATTGACAAATGAGTGTCAGAGACATGAATTGCGGCTTTTACATCAGAGCCAGGTAGTGTCTGTTGTTTCTGATGGGGCTATTATTGGTATAAGGCAACAGAAGATATCAGACTCCGTCAGAATGGGAAGTGACAGGAGAAGAGGGCTTGTCATTGTCTTAGTGCATGTTCAATCTATGGAGATGCAGCTATGAAGATAAAGTGTCAGTTAAAAGAATATGAAAAACTATCTGGAGGAAGTCCTTAAATTACTCAGAAAGTAGGTATGGGAATTGGCACTTGCTTAGAAATGTGAAAATTTCAGTTTAGATCTATCAAGCCTATTTAGATGTAATACTTTGGAATAACTAGATTTGTTTATCACGCTTTAAGAAAATGCAATATTCTTCAAGCTTAATTAGGTTTATAAGAAAGAGGAGGAAATACTGTCAGAGAGATATAAGCTTATTTATTAGGTGCATTTTTCTTAGATGCCTTTGAATCTGCTGAATAAAAATATGCAGCGATTTACATTTTGGATTTATTTGCAGTATTGAAATTGCACCTTTCAATTTGCTTTTTGTTATATTTTTCATATCACGCTGACTTCTCATAGCAATAAAATGTATTTTATTAAGCGGACAACAAAAGAAATTTAAGAAGCACAACATGGAAGCAATTTGTGGTTTGTTGAGTATTATAAAATACTAAATTTGCAGGATATTCTTCTTGTGAAGATGAATTCTCTTGACGGTAGCGTGGCACCCGTTTCCCTTGGCACAACTAGCACAAGTTAAATTCCACGTTTTTTTTGTTACAACTTTTGAACCATTTTCAGCATTTATATATTTTCTGATCTTCTCGTAGGTATGGAAATTAAAATCAAGAGGCACTTTGCAGATGATATTTTAATAATCTGTAATTACTTGGCATTATACAGAGTGTGTTTGGATATGTAAGTCTATGTATATAGGGTGTGTGTGTGTGTGTGTGTGTATGTGTGTGTTGTGTCAGTTAGGGAGATATTTATGCCTGCAATACAAAAGCAAAAAAAAAAACATTTAAGTATATTTATTTCTTTTTTAGTTTTTCAAATTTTAAACTAATGTGGAATATTGATGCAGTGCTTTTCACCTTATCTGTTGTGGCATTTTGAAGTTTTGGTTCAGTAAATCGATCACTATAGCATTTTCCTACATTTAAACTATAGTATCATTCTCTTACTGATGCTACTGTACGAACTGTCTTTATAAGTTTTTTTTTTTTTTTATACAGTCACTGTTGGACTCGAATAAGTACACAAATATTTCTGTTTTAGCACAAAATTGACTTTGTAGGCAGCTGACTTTGCTAAACTGCAGTTTTCTTAGGGATAAACAGTTTCTCCCTGTTTATTAATAATACAAATGCTTGGTTATTTTGGAGCAGAAACATGTCAACTGCTGTTAAGCAGCCAGGGCTTCAATTAAAAATATTAATATTAAAAATTAAGTCCATTGTCACAGAAGCTTTTTCGCATCCTGTCAGAGCTGACTCTCCAGCAGCAGAAAACCATTTCTCAAGCAGAGTAGTTCTTGTTGCACAGTAGTATTTACACAGTATTGTGTTTCTTACACAGTATTATTTACACAGTACTGTATTTGTTACACAGTATTATTTACACAGTATTGTATTTGTTACGTAGTATTATTTACACAGTACTGTATTTGTTACACAGTATTATCTGTATTCAGTTCACATCCCGTGTTTCTCTTTAGACTGCACAGGTTCAAAATGTCTATCTTAGTGTTATTTAGCTGTAGGTACTGAAATGCAGCATAACCATTGATTAACTGACTTAATCTTACTTGCGAATGATGGGTGTGTTGAGTAAATAAATATCCTTATTGTAGTTCACAAGTTGCAACACTGAAGGAATGATACACAGGTAAGCGTCTTGGCATTGGTTACTACAAAAGGACCTTTGTGGTCTCCTGTCGATTCCTAGTCCTTCTGTTTGGGCTCGGTCTAACTAACGGAGCATTCTTCTCATTCATTTCCTCTATTTAACTTTGTTAAAGCGAAACATACGGCATGAGGAAACTGCCAGCTTTACCATTTACTTTTCAGCGGTGTCGACGTTTTTTATTGTCCATCCTAAGACAAATGGCACATTGCGGACACAATGATTTGCTATCCTTTAGTTTTCTTTGCAGTGTGTTAGAAGAGAGCGTTGACACAGAGCCAATGGTTTGGGGGGAAAGTGTAAGGCTGATGTTTCATTGGCTCGAGGAGGCGAATCACAGTCACACATGTGAGAGGAACGCTCTCTCTGCTTTATGTTCTGGGGTCCAGCTGTCACATAAACTTTTGTCTGTTTAGAAGCTATTTGGTAGTATTAAGAAACATGTCACTGGTAATGACCGCGGTGCTGATTTTGATTATCACCCAATAAATTTAGCTTAGCCCAAGGTGTTTGCAGAGTTAACGAATTGGGAGCAGGTTTTTCCCCTGCTGAAATCCAGCATTTTTAATATCACACTCTTGCCACACTTTTGAGTTTATGTTGGGACGTGTTCAGCCGACACCTCGTGCGGACCGGCCTCACTTGACGAAAACGCAGTTGGTTTCCGACCAGAGAGAGCAAACCTACAGAATCTTAGAGCCAGAGAATTTTAAATGGACATTTATGTTTGTAAACTGATGCCATGGAACTGATCACCAGATCTAATTTATGACACTATGTACATACATGTATGTAGACAACACGCACATGGCTTAGCTGTTATGATAGTTGCAGTGGGTTTTGTAAATATTTAATATCTTGTATTTTATGTTTTCGCACTAAAATGTGGTACTCATACATGATTAAACACTTATTTAATACTTTAAGAACGTGGCATATCTTGCTGTAGAACTGTGTAAATTAAGAATTTTGTTTTGTACATTATTCATGGACAACATGTTTGGCAAAGCGCTATACAGTGCTGTGGCTATAGAAAAGACTGGTGGTTCAGGTTTTCAAAGCACATTAAGCATGGACCATGATGGCGGGTGTGCAAAATGGAAGGTGAAGGCTGGTCAGTGATCGTCTATGGCCTGTTTTCAGTTCACGTCCTTTATCGTGCACCGCCATCTTTTTGATTCATGATGTAAGCAACTCGCTGGCATGAAACGTACTATAACAAAGGAGGGGGGGGGGGTCCAAGATTTAACTTGTGTTGGAACGGTTCCAAAGAATCAAGGTCAGGTTCTGGTGAAAGAATAAGGAAGCCATTTGCAAGTTAGTCAGGCTGTTTGGTTGCTTCATGACATCGTGTCTCCAACAGATCTGTCCAGGAGAGGTACTTAAAAGAACACATATGGTTAAATGTGTCCCCCTGTTCTCTGGCAACACATGCAATCCAGAAATGATACAGCAAGAGGCTGGCTTTGTGCATGCATTCAGACTTGCATTTTTAAGTGGCAGTGGGCTTGCTTTCAATGTATGGAAAAGTCATAATTTAAAAGGCATGCTTAATGAAAATTGTATTTTGCTGACTTGAAACTACAGCACATCTCTCTTTAGCTTTCCTGGGGCCATAGGTAGGATATTACTACCCCCCCCACCAATCCAACACAGATCCATAAGTACGGAGATGTGCCTAAAACAGCAATTTGTTGTAGAACTCTGGACTTTTAAGAATTATAATAAAACTGCTCCGTAAATTAGTCCCCACAGAGTGAGAAGTAAGAGTCTTCGGCGCTACTTTTCCAGCGTTATCTCAGAGTCATGGATGAACATTTGGGTTTGCCACTGAACAAAGGCAACATAATCACGTCACGCACTACTTACATGGAAAATTATCCGTCTAGTCAAATTATTTGCTCGTGGATTTTCTGTACTTCTGAACCATAACTTAAAGTAGTCGACTCTTATTCCTCTCACACCCCCCCCCCCCACCTGTATCGACGTGAATGTCTTCAGTTTTATTGGCATTGGTCCGCTGATGATGTGCAAACAAGTTTGAAAAATAATAATAATAATAACAAATTTAATGGCATGACACAGCTGTCAAAGGGTGCAAGGGAGAACCCCCCCCCCCTCCCGGTCACCTTGATGGCTATGCAAAGACTTTTGTTACAACTGACAAGACTAATTATGTACCCTTTTCATCTCATCCAAGTGATTCACAATCACAAAGTACACCTAAACAAAACCGTTTTACACTGTGATGTTGTATGATTTTTAATTTTTTTTTCCTTTTAATTACTTTATTATTTCACTCTCATACTTTCCCCACTAAAGTTTACTTAGATAGTCAAAGTAGTACCTTGTTTTTTTTTTTTAATGGCTTGGATGGTAATAAAGTCGGAGGCTTTTGATGGTCTCAAGACCTCGCCGACAAGAACCGGTCTGCAGTTTGGCTGATTATACAGCGCGTTTTGTTTTCGGTGTCTTTGCATTTCAATGTACCACGCTACGCCCGCCAAATGCAACGTGACAAATGCGTGAAATGCATGCGAGTCGTATACAGCTGCAACTTAACTAACAATTTGACAGATAACATTAAAAACTCAGCCCCCCAAACAGCTCTGCTTGGGCTCCCCTTCTTAATCCTCTGGGACCTTTTAATAAACAGAGAGCTGCTCCCGTGGTAGAGAGGGGAGGAACGTGACCGACGTGTACTGCGTTTACTGGGCAGCCCAAAGTGAGCTGTCCTGTCCTGCGTCTCTCCCTCAGCAGTGTAAAGGGTTTCGGCGATGACACGCTATTGCTGTCCTGCGTGGCACAATCTCACGTGTTAAACACGTGAAAACGTTGACACGTGTACACTTACTCATTTCAAAGTCGCTTTGTACAAAGGTGTCTGCCAAATGAATAAATGTAAATTAAAAATCATTAAACTTGCTCCGTTTGCTTGGATGTGCTGCAAGTTCTCTGTAGCCGTTTAATGAATTTACTACAACTTTTGTTGAAGTGCACGGCTATTGTTTTCATCATTGATTTAGTCTGATACCAGTGTTATGATAACCACCCTATTGCCTGGCAGTAATGCACATTATTACTAGTGGTATTGTGTACTAAGGCTACACACGTGCATCCAGGCAGAGACGTTCCAAATAAGAGCACATGCATGTAACACACCTAATGGCATTGCCAAGGAGGGGGACGCAATTATGTTCCCAGCTGCATTCGTTCTTGGGTTGGGTTATTAACTGTACAAACCACTGGATCATTGAGGCAGCCCTTGGTTTGTGTTTGTTCACCCAGCAGCAATGGAATAATTGCTTCCAGTCTGGGTATGTTTAGGGCAAACTGGTTGAAAGGGAAAAGGCACTGAGAGGTACGAAACCGTGTGAAACCTCGGTTGAGCATTACGGCTAGGCGTCTGCAATACCTCACAGTCTTCAGCAGCTGGGATGGTGACAAGCCTGAGAGAGGGAGTGGCACATAAAATAGCATAATTCCAAGCTCCCTGTCTGCAGTTTACCTTGATCTCACATCATGTGATGAGCTGTCCTGTGTTCTACCAAGCTATGCATATACTTTTTGTTACCGAGTTTAGCTTTATGTAAGGGTTGTTATCCTGTGATAGCGGTTGTTATTCTGAAAACTGTTTGCTCATATTTATGCTGATAAAATGAAAGTTTAGTTGGATGGCTTTATTTGTGTATTAATTTCCATTTTTGTTATTTTGGGGGAATTCAAAATTCTTCACATCAGCATTCTGTATTTACTGTGCATTTGTGTGTGTGTATACTAATGTTAATAGTACATGTCACATCAGTGAAATACCTTGTGATTTTGCTGCTGGACTGCACTCATACAAACGTGTAGTGAAGGCAAAATGAACGTGTGAATTAGAAATTCGGAATTGTTTATATGGTGCTCCATAAACTCATTTTTTTAAGAACCCTGTCTGTGGGTCCTTCTCTGATTTTGTATCCCTGACACCTTTAATAGCTCCTCCTTCTTCCATGTGGTGATAATCAGGTTGTGTTAATCAGGTTCTGCTGTGTATCGCCGTTCCTTCATGGCCTGGGCTGCTTAAATTAATTATTAGCTTTATAGCAAACCCTCAGGCCTTGCTGGAGTAGGTAATCCCTAAAGGAGGTTAATCCGGTCCTGCTCTACAGAAAATCAATTCTGGCCTTTGGTGTTGGCATGCCATCAGGGTGGGGACACGTGTCAGACATGTCCTGATTTTTTCATGAGCTGCGTTTTGAAGTTATAAAACCAGCAGAGGATTCTTGCGGTGATGGAAGAAAGGCTACCTCGAAGCTATGAAAGGATCACAAAAAATTCCTCTTGAGAACTGATGCAAGTTTTTGCAATTTAAAAAAAATAATAATAAAGAACAAAACAGCAACAAACGCATGTTAAAATGCGCACGGACGAACGCCGTCGAGCCGAACGCATCGTGTTCAGCAGAGCCTTCAAAAAAACCTCAAGTAGCCGAGAGGTGCATATTGCCAGGTCGGTCGCCGAGAAGGAAGCGAGATCTGCGATGTTAATGCCACAGTGCTCTTTTAATATAAATTTATTCATAAGTCCTTTTGTGTGAGGAGAGAAACGTCTCCATACTTTATTGAATTTGGGGAATTTTGGGGGAAACGATACCCAGACTGGTGTGAGCGAAGGCTCTTGCTGGCGCTGTCTGACAGGTCGAGTCTGTGGAAGGATCCTTCAGAGGCGTGTTAGTTCTCAGCCCCCGTCTCGTCATTAATGCCAGCTGACCCCCGTGGTAAAAGTTTAATAAGGGATAATTTGACATGTGAGTGCCGTCCTGCTTTCTTATGCCAGAGGGATTATTTAATTAGGAAACACCAAGGGGAATCTGGCATGGCCGTATTAGACTTTTGTTTTGTTTTTGTAAACAAAAGCTGGGAAATCCACCCCTGACATGAATGTACTAAACAAACTGCTTTTGTTTTTATTTTTTATTTTATTAACAAAACCTGCTGAAAGATTTTTAACAGAGTTCAAGTTGACTGCTAGATTAGATGACTGATGTCTTACTCCTTTCTGTTTGAAAATATATACTAAGTACAGTATATTAACATGTTCAGAATCCCAGTGCATTTCTCTTCCTTACCCTGGAACTGTGCCTGAAGTCTGGCCTGAAGGGGTAGATAAAAAAAAAAAAATCAGAAAAGATTCCTTCCAAACTGTAACACACCTGAGCAAACATACACCAACACCGTTTCTGCACTGACCTATTATCAGTCAGCATAAATGCCAAATTGCATTCTGCATATTGAGGCAATGTATGTGCACAGTACAGATGTTTTAGATTGCTATTAAACTTTAGATATTATAGCGTTATGTAGTAGTGAATTTTGTTGCATTGAGTAAACAGGACAGCACATAACGTAACTGGGCACAGTGAATACAATAAACCACCCAGAAGAGAAGATAATTTAAATAAGGAATACACTCTAAATTTTGCCCAGGAGAGGCTGGGCAGCCAGTCAACCTTGGGCCCCCAGAGGTTTTTTCCCCACACTGGAGTTTTTGGTTCCTCTCCTCCCCTGTTGTCTGGCTTTGTTTGTATTTATTTCTATTGCTCTTGTTCTGTAGCATCTGCAGTTTCTTCTGTAAAGCGCTTTGAGGCACATTGTTGTAAAATGCACTATAAAATAATAAACTGATTTGAATTGAAATAAAGCGGTGGTCTGCTTGGTGTGTTTCAGTTCCTAATGTGTTAACACTGAATTAAAGGGCTAACTTGCAGAATTCCGTGTATCGCATTTCATTTTAAAATAAGATCTATACAGGCTGAATTACTGCTTTTATCTTACGATACGATTGCATTTCCGACAGTTACCGTACCTGTATTACCCTTGTTTTTACTCAGCATTACTGTCAGTGATCCACAACAAAACCTGTTGTGCTCAAAGTAAAATCACAGATGCCAAAGTCATTGTGTTTTTGTGGCTGTGTACATCTGTGTGTGAGGGACAGCTGTAAATGTGTTGAACAAAGCTGTGCTGTTATCCTGGATGCTGTCAACTGTTTCATTTTTGCGAAATGAGCTACTTTGGTACGAGACGCTTTCAGAATAAGAGGGAAATTGTGCTGAATGGAGTTAACTCGTGAGATGTCCAACTTCGTGAAGCACTCACTTCATATAACAAGACACTGTAGATATTTTTATATTTAACCGCTCATGTGAAAGCTTTCTCAGTGACTTTAAATCTTTCATTTGCTCAGCTGCAACTCTATTGGCACAATGGAGCCGTGTGTTGTAGAAGTAGCGAAAGTGTTCTCGTCCTAATGCGCCGTAAATTGTCTGGAGGAGGATGATATCATAATTATTTAAATAAAGCCGCCGGACTCAAAAGCTTGGTGAAGAGATACATTGACCGACTATGACGGATGCCTGGAGGCTCTTCTCCGCTCTAAAAACGACAGCGTCGCTCATTATTGTTCGGGTAATATGTAATTTCGTTTGCAGTCCCACGCCGCAACGTGGCGTGGAGCTCGCCATAATGGCTCCAAACAAAGAGACGCTTTGCATGGATTTGGGTGAATGTGCGCTTCTGTGTACGCTCTCCCCTCTGATTGGCTGCCCCAAGCACCCTGCCAGCCCTGCCAGCCCTGCCAAGGACTGCCAAGCCGAAGAGGCCGCTCTGTGTTTGATGGCTGTAGTTGGGACTCTGTCAGCTGATTTTTCCTTAATTGCCCGTTATTCGTTCAAGGAACTTTTCATTGGATAAATAGTCTTAACAGAAATTCTCTCTCTGACAACACTGATTTGAAAGTAAAGTATTAAAAACGATATGTCCGTGTTATTGACTTCATTGCAAAATATTCACTAGTTCTTCAAGTGATCTAGGTCCAGTTTGCTTCCACTATACAACTTGGAAGTTTGTTCCAAAATGCCTAGCACTTTGTAATTTTTTTAAATAACTTTGCTCCATCAGATCTACGCTGCATCCTCAAATAGTTTCCAGTTGTGGCCTTATGTTTTCTCACACTCTATCTTCAGCCTGGCATTGTGTAAACTCCCCTTGTCTCCTTCAAGCATCAAAGGCGTATTTGCAAGACCCGATTGTAACAGTTCGTTGCCCAAACGTGAAGTTTTCAAGGAAAGGTGGAGGTTAGATACCCTGTTAAGATCCAGTGTCTGGCTCGAAGGGCCATGAATGAGCATTACTTCGTCTTTATGGCTTGCTTGCCAGCCTGGAAACCTCTTTAGCATTTTAAATGCTGCTTTACAACCTTTTAACTGTCAGGAAGTATTGAATTATGGATGTTTGCTTTCCAGCCGAGCCACCAGAATCACCAAAATTACTTTAATAGCACAAGTGGTAATATTAATATGTTTGCTTATGAAGACCAGAGTTATTAGCATATCAGCCCAGCTTCAGTGAGTTCACCCGTGCCTTTTGATAGGACTACATATCCCAAAGAGGGACAAATTGTTTTTTTTTTTACGCCACTCTCCATTAGCTATCATTCTTTTATGTACACCATGCAATAAATCAATGTTAGAGTCTTCTGACTGTCCACAACATGACGTTATCTATCAGCTTGTCAACTTGGTTGACTTTTGTGCCTTACCGGCTGTGCATCTGTTCAAAAGCCTGGGCCAGTTTGCTCGGCCCGTTCAAATTTGCAAAGGAGAAGGAAACCTGTTTGGCATTTGCGTTTTAATCCTGCTCTGTTTAATGTTTGCCTCCTGACATAGCGGCCCAGACATCATTTTAATGGTATGTAGAATGATAAAGCCAATAAAATGTCATGATGATTGATAATCTGAGCATTATGGCAGTATGACTTTCCTGTCCTCTTCTGTGCTGTAGATGATGGTTTCCAAATTGAATTCCTACAGTGCTGTGCGTGTATGTGCGTGTGCGTGTGCGTGTGTGTGTGGGTGTGTGCATGCGTCTGTGTAGACAGAGAGGGGGGAAAAACACTAAGTGAAAGAGAAAGTGGCCAAACATGCTTGTTTGCTCAGTATAAAATCGGGTTTTGAAAGACCCGCAGTGTTTGTACTCATTCTTTTTTTTTTGCGTGTGAAGTTTTAGTATGTAAGTTTAAAGCTTTTGTTTACTGGTGTCAGTATTGTTTCAGCATGCATTTTTGAAAGGGACACCGTGTTCATAGTCTTGAGCCTAAAATACTGTGATGAAGGCTCATGTACTTGCAAGTATGACCAGAAATAAGCGTCTGGCTTCTGGTGAAGGCACATCTGGTTTTGCTGATAGCTGGAACATCTGCAGTGAGTCATCGGGGGAACATTACAGAGATTGGGAAATGCCCCCCCCCATCTTGTTCGTTCTCATTTTTCAGGTAATAACAGTAGGTATGTGTGGCCAGCACCCTCATGTTTCTACACTAGAAACAGGTTTCAGATGCACCACTAAGGAAACTAAGGCTGCAAGACTCTGAAAGTGTATCTTTCTACATGAATACGTGGGTAAACGAATTGCAACATTACAAACAAAAACGTCGTTTAGTCAGAGAACATTTTGTTTGAAACACTGTTATTGTGACTTTACGAGTTAACGGTTCACGTAGTATTAACCGTTAAAAGCCAAAATTACAATTTTTGACTTTTAGTGGCGGACAAAGGTTATTATGGGCAGTTAATATTTGTATTTGATTAAAAGATTTCATCATTTCAAAATTTAGTGCACAGAATTAAAGAAATAATTAAAAACAAGCCATCATCAGGAACAACGAGAGATTATTTCTTACATAAAAAAAAAAATTAATTCTTGGTGAAATTATCTTATTTCAAAATGGGTGGCTAGGTGAAATATATACACAAAGCACTGCACTTCTGTTAGTTAACTCATAGCTATTGTGTTTAGTTTTTCATATATAATTTTACAAGATTAAAAGAGAACTGTGTTGCTTACACGCCGTACTTTTTCGTCTTCGTGGGTTAATTCAGAAAGCCACCGGCCTTCTCCACCCACCTGAACGCTTCCGAGTCGGGTCACGCACACAGGCCGTTTCCCATGTATGGACCAAGCGTTCCATTCATTTCCCAACGTTTATCCTGCAATTTGACTGAACGGATTACACATTATTGGTGGTGTGTATATCACTGACCATTTGTCAAACTGGTTGCAGTAAGTTAAAACGTTTTAAAACAAGCTCTTGTCCTTGTGATTTTTGTACTAGCACGTTATGCAGGAGTTGTTTTCTCAGACAGAGCCGGGGCTGAGTGTGTCTGCTAAGGAGGACTTGTGTACTGCTGGGGAGTCTGTTTATTTAGTGTAGAGCAGTGAACTCCAGTGGTAGCTATGGTGAGCGGTCAGTGCTATACTGGAGACCGGTGGGGTTGCTCTCCATCTGAAGACCCTCAGCAGATCCCAGCTAACATGTGGTGCAGATGTTCTAGGTGGACCGGGGTTTTTGATAAGCTGTTTTACTTTCCTTCACCTTTTTTGTTTCCACGCTCCGGACACGTTGCTCATGACTGCGATGGCATACATGTCGGTTTCTGTGCACTGCTTTATGCTCCTGTATTATGAAAGGGTTCTCAGCTCTGCTGGCATTAGACCACGTTATTTGTTGTTAAGGTCATTCCCTAAAAGTTTTATTTGAAGGAACCATTTATAGCATCACAGTTTTTTTTGCAGTAAAATTCACAATTTTGATTTACACTTTTGAATAAATTTGTAGGCTTCAGATTTTTGCTGCTATTTCCAGGTCAGGAAAGTTTTAAGAAAGAAATTTGTGTTCAATTGGCAAGGTTTTCTACAGTTTCATTAACGCGGCATTTTGTCAAACATATTTATTTTATTCAATTGCATAATGTTTTTATGTCTTCATCTTTAGTTTTCTCAGCTGTTTTATTTTCATTACTCAAATGTGTATGTGTATAGCATGCATGTCGTGTTTTTTCGCATGTGGGTGCGTGCGCGCGTGTGTGTGTGTGTGTGTGTGTGTGTGTGTATCTACATATGTACAGGATCTTCAGGAGACAAGGTGTACTTCAGTAGTTTAATCACTGGTAAATATTATTCATTTACTCTACATCATGCCAGTGGAAATTTTTCTGTGTTTATTATTCACATTTAATGCACTCCCATAAAATCTTTCAATACACCATAAATTTAAATTGCAATTATACAACAAGTAGTCATTTAGCACTTAGGGCAGATTTATGGGTGCTTTATGAAATGTAACGCTCTCTTTCAGTATGTAATATGTGTACCACATAAAAACTCAGTGATCGGGCCAAAGGTTTGCAGCTTTCCCGTGTGCGCTGGTGCTAGGTGTTAACTGAGGGTGACTCATACGCCGTCTCCGTCGCGTGCATAATGCTCTTATTATGGATGCTGACATACCGTTCTTGCTTGGCCTGATTGAGCCGATGGCTTCTCGTCCCCCAGTGATGAGTTACGTCCCAGTACCGGACAATACTGCGTCCGTTCACAGCTGTTAATTGTATTTGCCCGAGTTTGACCAGTAATCTATGCTAACAGCCGTCCCAGTGCAAATTAAGGAAAAGGTAATGGTTGTCCTTGTTTTTGCGTGTTTGCAGCTGCACACGCGTGTAGCTCCCGCGTCCGTGTTGCTGGGGCCTGTAAGGAGTGAGCAAGCGCTGCGGAATGCAAGCCAGGTGTGAAAGCGCTCGGGATAATGACACGGTACCCGAAGCCAGAGACACCTTTTCGGGCTTTGAAAGTGCCTGTTCATTTAGGCCTTGGCGATTCCGCTGCGTTGTGCTTTTTAAGCCGTGTCCTTGACACAGTTTCAGCTAGTAAACCTCGAGGCCACGCTGTGCAGTCGGGCATCCGTTACACCCTCGGTCGTTTTATAAAAGTTTGTTCCTCTCGAAGTTTTCACTCTTTGCGTTGGCTGGACAGCATTCAGCTGCTGTTTGGTGTGCAGTACCTCACACGTGTGACCCACTGTGAGGTGACAGGTAGGGCGTATGCAGAGCCTGTACCTGGACAGGTCACGGAGCTGCACACATGCGGCGGCTTCCCAGCGAGTGTATATCTTCTCTTGGTAACTTTCTGGAGGTTCTGGAGTGGGCCGTGCCACAGAAGAAAAACCCACAGGGTTTATTGTGCATTCACATTGACACACTGGTGTCTGTATATGCATTGAGGTATAGCAGTTAGTCAGCTGTCAGTATCCAGACATCCTATGTTACTTACTAAATTCCATATGCCAGATTTTCAGTCACAGTTCTGTATATTGAATATCATTTTCCCCCACTCACTTTGCTCCTCCCCTTAACCTACTGCAAACTCCTAATACTGTAAAAATAATTTTCCATCCACTGTCTAACTGAAGCATACATGGCCATATTTCTGCCAGTTTTACTAAACAGCTTTTTCATTCTGGTGTATTGGAAGGGTCTGTGTTGGCCAATACTGATAAATAAACAGCACAAACGGCTCAGTTACAAAGGTGAAGTGAAATTAATGCAAAGCAAAAAAAAAAAAAAAAAAAAAAAAAAAAAAAAAACAAAAAAAAAAAAAACCACCAATACCTGACGTGAAGATTGCATAACCCAACCAAAAATAAAAAATCTGAAAGACAGAGATGCTAAACATTATGTAAAATCATTGATTTCACGTACCAGAGGGTCGGAGGCTTTTTCTACAAGTTCATTCACCTGGCAACACAAAAAAAAAGAAGAGCGAGTGTTAACAGGACAAACGCAGCAGGTAGCAAACAGTCTAGAAGACGTGTCAGGCTAAAAAGGTCATGTGACCTCTCAGATCATCTACTGACAATTCTGCATTCATATTCATGGATACTTGCATAATTTTCTCCAAAGTTACGTTGCCCATGTTGGTATGCTTCCACTACCATCTCAGGCGGTTTGGTCTTGCTGACGGCCACAAGCCGTGGACTCATGCAGGGCAGGGTCTGTGGATGTTGAGAAAATTCTTTCAGGACAAAAATGATAAAACATCTGTACAGCTGATCACATGAGCAGAACGTTTTGACATTACCATGGATACCAGCTCCGCATATACAGTTATTTTCCATAATTCCAAACTTGTATTTGTACGCATGTCATTTTCTGAGAAGACTGGTTAAGGAGCAGAGCTACCCTGATACCCCTCCAGTGTTTCTAAGGTTCTGCGTTTCTTGTCGGGATTTGGGACCCACTTTGCTCCTTACGTTTACCCAGCTAGATAAAAATGTAAGGGCACTTTAGCATGTGGATAACTTGGGTGCCATTTGCAGATTGTCACAGTTGCATAAAGGTTTGTGCTTATATTCAAGCGTTTTTCTTCTTATCTCAGGCAATACAGAAATCCACATGGACATGGATTTCAAATTAATTTAGATTATTAAATTCAGGTATGCATTTTTATTTAAATAATTAACATATTTATCCCGTCATCACTGCATTTAGCTGAGCACATCACACACTTTGCTATCTTGCTGTTTATCGAATGCATGCAATCACATTTACTCACTCTAACGAGACTAATGAATGAGTGTGGCAAGCTGAAAGGCATGCTACACTTTACCAACACACACACACACACACACTCTCAAAAACATAAAAAGCAATGTAAAGTATCGTGGGAAAGGACAACTGCTGAATTTTATTTTTAACTTTTAAACGAGTATAATTCTGACAAATAAATTAACCTAAAAAATCTTCGTCTACACCAATTCAAGCCCTTAAAAGCTGTGTTCGAGGTATTATCCTCTATTACTGTGTGAAATATCTACCCAAAAATACGCTTGCATTACGTTTAATTGTGTAATTACCACCATTTATCCAAATCGACTTACA
>JABJVR010000036.1:3110846-3132926 GCA_025773905.1 Chitala chitala
TTTTGTTTTTTTGTATGGTTTGTTTTTGCAAAATATTTAAAAAAAAACAAAAAAAACGGATCTTTAACAATGTTTATTTTAATTTATTACAAAAAAAAAAAAAAAAAAAAAAAAAAAACAAAAAACACGAACAAAAACAAACATGTATTTAGTGTTTACTTGTTGCTATGAGTACTAAAGACTGGAAACTGTAATGTGAGTCTGAAGACAGCTCTTCAGTTCAGTTCAGCTCTTCAGTTCAGTACAGCAGTGGAATAACCTACAAACAGAACAACCAAGGACGCCCAAGATTGATGGAAAGAACACAGTGGAAGTTTCTCTCTGTTCTTAATGTTCTGAAGTAGGTTATAACAGTAATAAACTAAATAATAAAGACACAGCACAGATAAAAGGGGAGAGCAGACCTTTGCTTGTTTTCTGTAGCAGATGGGTTGGAATCTGGCAAAAATATCTATAGCCAGAAAAAGCCATGAGACAGGATAAACCGGAATGTCGGATATGTTCTGATGAATTCGTTCTGCAGTTTACAGTCGTAAATCTTTCTAACTATGCAGTAATTGCTGAGGACATACCAGGAACCACAGAAAGTCATAAGCCTTTAGGAGTAAGTAGAATTTGGAAAAACAACAGTAGGACCAAGTGGCTAAAAAAAAAACACGATGTTGGATAAGAAAGCAGGCTTATAATGGTTAAAGTGTATTTTAGTCCCAAATACAATATTTAGATTATATATGGGTAAAAATGTATAACATACAAATTTAGAAATTAACAATATCTCAGTAACACACAGCATACTGGGTCAGTTGGAGAAGATCTGCATGGCACTGAAAGTTTCTATGAGTGTAATTAAAATTTTTTTTTGTGTTGTGAGCCACTTTTAGCTCTTTCTTTTTTTTTTTTTTAAACCTTTTTGAATATGTATGTCTCCATGTCAGCATTGTGGGCTGCTGACTAATGACTGATCGATTTAAGATGAGATGCTTCCGTCGCCGTGGCAACACAGAGAGGCCAGGCTGTCTTTCTGGGTAAGGAGACAGCGGTGTTCCGCACAACAGGGCGTGGCCGATTCAGGGCTGAAACTGAGTCACAGCTCTTTTACTCTGTACCCTGCTGCGTTTGTGGTTCTCTTCCGTGGCTGTTTCCCCACAAATGCTCGCCGCTGGTACTCCATCCCTGTGTCTCCGTTCGGCGGGCCCGTTCGGAACCACGCGCTTTCTCACGCACTGCCAGGCTGGCTAACGCTTTCGGCGGTTTAAAAAAACATGGCCGCCAAAGGACGATGCCTTTCTAATGGGACGAAAGTAAACTTTGTTTTGTGCCTACGAAGGCAAAAATATAAGGCAATTTTCACGAGTGCGTTGCAGTCCAGCAGAGCTGCTCAGATAATTTACAGACTTTCTCTGTCAGAAACAATTAATCTGATGTAAAACAACAGCTTTAAATAAACAAGTACCATGACAGTGGCAGTGTTGACGGTACCACAGTTTTGCAAGTGTTGCGAAAGAGACCTTAACCCTGTGAAATAATCCCGTCCTGGGTACGGAACCCCGCCCTCTAGCTGCTGTATAAATAGATTCTTATGACAGGGTAATTCATCTCTGAGCCATGAAAACATCAGCTGTAAATGACAGCTCGTAGGGACCCGGCGCTTGTTAGAGCGGGATCAGCAGCCCAGATGCCTGGGATGTAAACTCACGAAGAAAAGATTAATTTATCCGTCATCCCCGACTTTGACAGTTGTTGTAAATCTGATTTAGCTCTGTGCAGGGCCAGAGAAAAGTTCAGTGGACATTAAGATTTCAAAGGAGTGATATCTAGTGAAGCTATTCATGGCTTTAATCCTTCAGGAGTCGGTGGAAAGTTCCTGGTGAATGAAAGTGTAGGATCCTCTATTGTTAAAAGAAGCACATTTGGCAGCCAGTGAAGCCCCCACACACACACACAAACACACACAACCACACACACACCCCTCACTGACGTTCCTTCTGCTTGTTGTTTTCAAGATGGTGACGGTCACGTAATGCGCCATGGAAACTGAAAAGAGGGAGTGTCAGGAAAGTCATTTCCTCTGTGATTGATGGTAACAGGGGATCTGTGGTGGTCACGTTCTCTGATCATCTGCATGTGTGAGCCTTGCAGCCTCCTTCTGTGGACACAGGCTGAATTTTCTCTTCTTTAAAGTTAGTGCTGACGCCTCACATTCCAAATGTTTTTTCGTTCCACGTACTGTTATAATGCTGTTATAATTTGTCTTTGGTTCCAGATGTTTTGATTGCGGAGGAAAGAGCCAGTATCTGGAATGTTATATTTCTTAAGCATTTTGCAGTGGTTTTTTTAATGGTAGACTTTTAAACTTTTTAAAAACTTCTTAATATAAATAAAACTCCCAGCAGCAACATACGTGTACCTGTTCCCATTTCCTTTTGTTAGCATAAGGGTGAGTGCGACCACACGATTAGCTAAAATTTAAAGGTTCTCTAAAATAATGTCTTCATTTGAGTTCAATAGTGTTGACCCATCAAGCATTTTAACTGAATCACACTCCTACAAGTGTGGCCTGTACATGTATTTCGTACTGCATAGATCACAGTTAAATTTTTAAAATTGACATGTATCTACTGATCTGTTTGATGGTGTGTGTGTGTGTGTGTGTGTGTGTGTGTGTGTGTGTGTGTGTGTGTGCAATACATCTCTTCATTACTTTTCTGGAAGAATGTGTATGTAATATCAAATATTATATATCTGGATGACGATCCAGTCTTCCGTTGGAACGTTCATTATAGCCTTGCGTGAGAAAACCTTTTTAAAATAATGTGCTGTACAGATACAAGAAAGTTTGATTTTTTTTTATGAGTGGCAAATACAGGTCACAGGGTAGAGGTTTTCCCTGTATTTGCATGGAAATGTGCCCCTTCTTGAATCATCAGTTCCTGTTTCTGTTAGCGTTGAAAAAAGCAATGGAGGTGGGGGTGGGGCGGGGCAAATGCTACTTATTTGCATGATGGAGAAACACTTCTAACAAGAGGTAACCCAGTCTTAATAAATATGGTGGCTAAAACATTTCCACCCTTTTGTCTGTCAGACCAACAGCTGGGTTTAAACTCCTTTCATTTAAACTCTTTTCACCTAAGAGGAAATCAAAGATAATCCTGAGCTTGATGTCGAAAGAAACTTTTGAATTACCGAAAAAAGGTCAGAAATATACAGGGCAATAGGGTTTAAGCGGTAAAGCCCTCACAAAAGGCTGTGACAGTCTACATTTCCCTGTGCTTTAAACAAAGTCTTTGGAAAGTTCTAAGTACATTCTGTGTGCATGACTAAACCTATTGAGTTGAGGAGAGAAAAGGAAACTCGGGGCTTAAGATGAAACCTAAATGTTCTGTTAAAAACAAATGCCTAAAATCCATAAAGAAGGAATAAAATGCGCTGGCAAAGAAACCCTTAAGTCATCTGATCAAAGTGGTTATTCTCCACGAAGAGATCTGAAAGCAGCGATTCATGTGATTCGGTTTGCACACTTCTGTAAAGGGGGTTAAAAAAAGTCTGCGTTTTGTTAGGTCACGTGTGAGACGTGTAACTCTGTGTCTTCTAATGTCAATTTTGCAGCTAAACTTTTTTGGTTAATGCTTTACATCATGAAGAGAGCAGAACGTTACTGGTTTCACAGCACTTTCAGAATTTTTTTTTTTAACAGGACGTACATGACTTTGTAGCTAAATTTTTGTGCGTGTAACTAAAATAAATTGAATTTTTAGAATGATAAAGCAGACAGCAGTGTACATCATAAGCATAATTTTAGAAACAGGACAGTATGTTTGAGGTGCACAGTAAGGAAAAATGGGGCAGACAAACCTCTTCTTCTGACAGGGTTCCTCTCAAAGTGCGTCCAGTAAAATCTGAGACATGCCAATGGCAGACTTTACCTGAAGACTCATCAGTCACACAGGTGGAAGCATTGCTGGCTACTTTGTTCTCTGTGGCACTTTGTTCCACTCATGCCAGTGTGTGTACTATGTGCCAGTGCAAATGCTAAAATTTGGGGGTAATTTCCAATGTTTTAACATGGCTGGCATGGGCCTCCTTAAGGTGGCTTCTTTTCCATGGCAAATAGGTGCATGCAAGCCACTTTTCTCCTCATGCACCTGTGTGCATGTGTGCATACAAGCGTGTGTGCGTGTGCGCGTGTGCGCGTGTGTGCATGTGTGCGTGTGCGCGTGTGTGTTTGTATGGCAGTTGAGACAAATATCTACCAAGTGATCTCAATGGAATAGGGATTTTTCCTGGAATACCACATTAATGTTGCCATTTGTATAAATGTACACACAGGCCATCCGTACGATGCATTTGCAGAAAAACCTGCTCTATGTCATTGGAGCATGACTTGTTACTGTCTATAAAATCCGCAAAGCGCACGTTTCCTTTATCTCATTCCGACAGCTTCGTGTGACCTCTGCGTTGCTTAAGTGCGCATTTGCTTAACATAAGAATGTAATTTTGGGCAGTGAAGATGCACGGCTCCTTTTCAGAAGATGCACGGCTCCTTTTCAGAAGATACACGGCTCCTTTTCAGAAGAGCTCCACAGTTCCTTGCCAAGTTGCAGCTATAGGATGATTCAAGGGTTTGCCTGGGGCTGAAGTTCAGCACATCAGGCCAAAATGCCGTCATGCGCTGGAATGGTAATGAATTCCCCCTGTTCTCCATATCCCAGAGTGATATATATGCAATATGTAAAAAAGATTATACATTTCAATATAGGCCTGGGTTTAATTTGGTTACCTTGGTGTGTTCACATGTTGGGAAATACTTATTGTCAGGTTACACACATGATAGTTTCACACTAACAGGGTCCTTAGTAATGGTTTTGATCATTGGAGGAAGTGTGTGTGTGTGTGTGTGTAGAGGGCGGCTTGTGGTCAAGCTTTGTTTGATTGTGTCTGTTTGATAATTGTGTAGGCCATGGATAGTTTATTTTAATTTACGGTCTGACATCAGCATTAATAATTAAAACGAACTGCTTAATTACAAATAGGCACCACTTGTGTGTGTGTGTGTGTGTGTGTGTGTGTGTGTGTTTTGGTCTCCTGAGGGCATACCTTATCTAAGCAAATAATTACTAGATAATGAAGTCTGTGTCATAGTTTTGATTAACAATTTGCAATTTAGCATTTCGTTTTCGCTAGAAAAACGCGCGCGCCATTATAGAGATTTTAAACTCTGACTTGGCCTGGCTTATCCTGACATCTGCGAGGTCAGCCCGGGTCTTCCCCGTGTGCGTGCGGGCCCTTGTTCACGCACACGCCTTCTCCTGTTGTGCTGTTGTCAGCGCCGGGGAGGATTACCGCGTCTCCACACAGCCATGCTGCCATCCCGACTTTCTATTATTACAAAGTCATAATAGTGAGAGAGGTGAGGGAGCCGGTATTTAGCTGTGTTATGTGGAGCCGGGGAGGAAGAAATGAACTGTGTTATTTTAATTACATGGATAATGGCATAAATTATTTGGACGTCTCAGTGTCGGCAGCAGAGGGCTGTGTTCCTTACAGTTACAAAACAGAGGACAGTAAGAACTTGACAGGTCGAAGTGTCTGAGGCCAGGGAAATAATTGATAACAGCCTGCCTTCATCCAAGGTCCTTTAGCAGTAATTGCAAGCAGAATCTGACTCTCTGATCTCACCAGTGGTATACGGCATGCCAAAACAGCTCGACTTTGACAGATTGCCTTCCTGCAGTAATAAGTTAGGCATGTTCCCTTTTTTAGAGGCCACGGCCCACCCCCCCCTCCACGGCCCACCCCCCCCTCCACTCCACACCAAATGAGAGGAATGGCTGGGGGGGGTTAATATTAAGGAGGAAAGAAGTATGTACATGCACTTTCACGTGAAGATGGGTCAGTTTTGAGATGATGGTTTTATTTTACAGCCGTGCCTTTAAGCAATTACGCTAAGCGCTGATTTGGCAGGGGCAAGTGTGTCCTTGTTTATGAATGAGAGCTTGTCACTAAGCGTGATTATTAAGAGTTAATACAATGTATGGATCTGTGTGTGTGTGTGTGTGTGTGTGTGTGTGTGTGAGTGAGTGAAATGTTTACTACTTAGGACATTTGCGAGACCACCTCTCTGCAGGATGTCAGGCCTGTGGTTTAATGTAAACTGCTATTGTTCTAGCTCTGTATAACCGACGTTATCGGGGTTCGGGGGCGCTGCTCTCAGAGGGCTACTCACCAGTACTGCCCGTAGCTGTCAGCGTGCATTCGGGGGTTTTATTGTTAGCCGGAAATTCCTTGATGGGGTGTAGTAATATTGAACCCTTTTCATTCGCTTAGGTGATAGAATCTCTTCCACCTTGGACATAAGGAGGCCTGTGTGCAGCTCAGCGGTGGTCTTTGTTCCCTGGTGGAGTTGAAAGCCCGACAGCTCCACCCTATAGCTGTCCAAACAAGGTTTCTCTCCAGGCAGCGACATCAAAAGAACTGCGCTTTAGGACCACTGGCAAGTAAGAGTGCAGGATACGGGTCTGCATATTTATTTATTTATTTTTTTCAAATTTCAGCATATTAAAAGCCGGTAGTATTTCCCCATGTCTGTGTTCTTTTTCGCAAACATCTGCTCGCTGAATAATAAGGTGATAAATTACCTGCAGCATTTAACATGATGTCATATAACAGATGATCTTTGTTTGGGGGGGGGGGGTGCACGTGATTTTAAAATTTCAAGGAGTTCAGTATGTGCTGTGTGTGTGTGTGTGTGTGTGTGTGTGTGTGTGCATGTGTGTGTGTGCATGTGTGTGTGGGCAAGGGAAGGAGGAATATCCACTTTGGCCCTCTAAAGTTTAAGCAGTTACTTTACATTGTGATCACTTAGTCCAGCAGTGATAATTCTGTGACATATTTCAGTAACTTAGTAAAGTTAAAAAGATGTAATTATACAGAAGAAACTAAAAAAATAATATACCTTTAAAAAGGTTAAATAGGTAACATGGCTTTTTGGTATAAGATTTTCAGGCATTGTTGACCTATGTGTGGTATGTAGTTTTTTTGCAAAGCTAAATTTTTAAAAGTTTTTCCAACATATTTCACAGCGGTGGATAGCTGCGCCTCGTGAAAGGTTCACTGCTTTTGGTGTAAGTGTGTCAGAGAATGCAAGTGATAGATGACATTTTATATTGCTTCGAACGTCTAAACATAGCCGTTTGGAGGTGGACGCTATGTGAAAATGTAAATAGACTTTACAGGAGCTGCAAGGTCAGTCCTGATACAATTTATGACTGTGGAATTTACCCTGTGGTCATCATTCATCCCTGCTTTGAGCCAGGCCCCTGATCACAAGACCTTTAGCTGAACTACAGCTGACCTGCAGTGTATCCAACCAGCTGGAGTTCAGATGCCTTAATGAGTACCATTCATGTACGTTAATAATTGCATGACTGTTGTGGAATATATATATATATATATATAGCTCAGTTTTACTCTTCCTACATCAAGTGTGTTCGCATTCATGGTTTAAGCGCGATGAAAAACCACGTAATGTGTCGGTGGATGAACTCAGACTAGGACTGTAAACCATTCTTGGGTCTCACAACACTTTTTCTTTGTATTAAAGTTTTGTGACAAAAAATATCTTGGATTAACCCCCTCCCTCTATATGCACAGGTTCTGTTACAATTTTATTTGGACACGTGGGATATTGATTTGCAACACCAACACTGCAGAGGTTTTTAAATAATGTATATTACATGAATATATTCAACTGCCAAGTTATTATGAGATAGAAAATGCAGATGTTGAAACGAGCGGTTTGATTCCTGGAGCACCCGTTTGGTACTGTGCTCTGTGTTTTTCTTACCATACACTTGGATCACATATTTCAAACTAAATATTTATAATCACTTAACCATAATTAAATAACACAACAGCAAATAAATCAGCTCATCAAAAACAGGGATTTTTCTCCTTCATTTGGTTTGCTTTGCAGCTGATATTGGTGTGATCGTGCCTTAAAAACGAAGTGATACAAAGACGTTTTGGGTGCCTGCAAAGGCAGAACGTGCAACGTATTAAGTGGCGAATGGATTAAATGTGTCACGTTGTAAAAAGTGCTGTACGTTATTATGTACATCACGTGATTAAGCTGTTGAAACGCCTACTGTTTGTCCACATGTTCACACGTGCAGCGCTGTCCGTTTAACCAAGCGGGCGTTGAGCCTGTTGCCCCGACTTGGGTTTACGTTGAAACACCTGCCTAAATTGCTCTCAATCTCTTGAGAAGGCCTTTGATCTCTGTGACAGTTTGACTATATTAGAGGGAGTGTGTAGTGGTTAATCCTTTCGCTTAACTTATTCTTTTGGCACAGCTAGAGGCCTGTCCAAGGATAATATGTCAGCAGCAGGGCTAAATCCTAATCAAACAACCAGGCCAAAGGAGCGCTGGGATGAGCTTTAGGTGTAGATTATCAAATCGTGCTGTTTGGAGACGCCTTTGAGAGAAATGCAAGTATCTGTCACAAAAACCTACTTTTTCTTTACCATACCTGAGTGTATTTAACAGCATTTTCTGAAAAAAAGATTGGTTCTTTTTTAAGAACTATCCCTTATAGAAATCAAAATATTTTCTAGAAAGGGATTTCTGCTACCTGACTTCACTTTTGAAACATCTGTACTCGCATATAAAATTTAACATTGATCTATGTCATAGGTAATGGATTAAGTTTATATTTCAGCACAAGAATGAAATTTTATAAAAAAAAAAGTCCAATTTCCAAAAAGAAAATTAAATATTTCAATAATTTTAGAGGGAATAGTAAGAGGAACTATTTATTAGACAGGCCAATGATTTGGCATGTTTTTGTCATGTCTAAATTTTTGTTGAGTTCTCATGAATGTCATGTGAATTTTGTCACTGTCCATTTACATATTGAAACCATCTGATTATTTTTGAATGTTTAAAATGAACTTCAATATGTTTACATGCAAATAAAAAAAAAAACTTTGGCATTTTTGTCGACTTAAAATACAATCTGCTCTAAAAGAAAACGATACTTGTTCATAGTTCTGTGCTCGTTATGCGTGGTGTGGAGTTCAGCCTCTCGTTGACCATGTGACCGGCACGCTTTCATTTCCTCATATTTAATCTGGTCATCTTTTGCTCAAAACATAAGTGCTAAATTGTTGTTGTGACCCCAGACGTTCTGAGGATGAAGAAGGGGCCTTTTGTTTCTAATTAAACCATGAAGTTCGTGGATTTCTACAGCGTGTCTTAACAGCGATCGGATCTTTGTGGAGTCATGTGATTAGGAAGTCACGGTATCATAAGTGTTCCAGTTATATAATACATAAATATGATGTGCCCTTAAAATGAACTGTTATTTACAGCTGTGACCATTCTTTGGGTGAAGAGAATATAAATTACCGTACCATACGTACAACAACTGACTGAATCTTAATTACCGATTTATTTCCACAAGTTACATTGTCATGTGTTTCTTAAACTTCTTTGAGACACTTTGTGTTTTGATTTTATATATACATATATATTTTTTTATCTTTTGAAATGATTCAATAAACCAGGAAGCAATAATTTGTCTTGCTAATCTGAAATGTAATTAAGTCAAGTTGTAAATGGACGATTGCCCAAAATGTCATGTTATATCCCAAAGTGATGTGCTTACCTGCCGTTTCAGTCGAACGTCACATCTGAAAGCGTTAGATTGCTCTTGTTCATAGTTTTATGTCGTACTTCTGTGTTCGTGTCATGTTCTGTGAAAACCGTGGCCCAAGGAAACAGAATTCGAAACAGAATTCATGGTAACTCGAGCAGAACAGAAATGACAATGTTAACAGGTTTTTGTCTGATTTCTTCCCATGTATAGAATTCACTCGTGGTGGGGGGGTATTCCTAGCTTTTGGCAGCCAGAATCGGCATTATTAACTGGTGAAAAGCTGAAGGGGGTGTGTGTGCGGGGATGTGGGGGGGAGTAGCACAGCAGTGCAATCTGGGATATTGTTTAAATACCGAAAAAAAAAAAAAAGCCCTGCTAATTTAGCCAGCCAGAGTGCTGTGGAGAAAATGGTGTGGTAATACCACGGTAGCAGGTGGTACTTGTTTCGTGTTGGTATAAAGCAAAATTGTGTGGATGTTTTTCAATTCGCTCTTTTTAATCTTTAAATAAGACGATTGGTAGCCTGTTGGCAAGAAAATAGGCCTTGGATTTTTATTCAAAGTTGAAAGGGGGCTGATGGCTGGAATTTTTGGCAGGAGGCGAGTGCTGGGCTTTCAGGGGGTGCTGTCAAGGGAAGCTTTTTTCTGAATTACCTGCTGGGTCCGAGCACTTTTATGCTGTTGTTGTGACAGGTAGATTTATATGGCTTGAAATTCGTACAAATCAGTTGTCATTCACCGTGAGCTGTCAATGTGTCAAGCTGTCAGGCCTGCTGGGAGGAGATGCCTGAGGGGGCGCACATGGGGGCAACTGCAGAGAAAGAAAATGAGTTCAAACGGACCTGAAACAGAGCTCAATTCTCCAGATTTTCTGCCCCTGTAGAGCCGCCATTGATTTTCCTTGATGTTTAGCAACAGCGAACCAAAAATGACATCATGCTCACAATCTAGAGTCACTGTTTATTGTCTCTTTAAGTGGCAGAAAATCATTTGGGGGAGGACGCGGCGTGTGTTTTCAAGGCTTGCATGTTTAGCAGCATCCCGTCTGTGTCTTTCCCTTCCGGCCCCGGCTGTTTTCAGCGGGACGGCCCCGCTGTTGCATTGATGGCCGTGATTGTCTCCTCCGCTGAGCGGCCGCAGCGCGCGGGGAAGTTTCCGCGCCTCTCCGCGGGGACGGCAGAAGCTGTGTAAATCTCCAAGACGCGCCGAAACAATGAGGGCGGCCCACGTGCCTCTTTCTGCAGCAGGCTGAAACAAACACGTTTACTGCGCGCTGAGACGCATCACCGTTTGGCCGGCGTATGTGTCACAAGGAAACACGAACAGCATGAAGACAAGTTCTGAATGAGCATTTTGTAGAATCTGTAAATATATTAACTTTTTTAAGGTTATTGGCATGGTGCATGAACTATTCAGAAGCTGACTGTGTAAAGAAAACGGCAAGTACTGAGTATGAGAACGAATATTTTCTTTTGTTTCTTGCTGATAATTTTTTTTTTTTCCTTGCATTGGGAACTGACGTTCATGTAGGTAGTTACTGTTTGCTGCCATGGCCCCCCCATGTGTACATGTACTTCAAGGCTGTGCTTTAGTCATAGAGGTAGCTACTATTCACAGGCATGCCCCCCCATGCGCTGTTCTTGAAGGCTGTGCTTTAGTCATAGAGGTAGCTACAGTTCACTGGCACGCCCCCCCCCCATGCACTGTTCTTGAAGGCTGTGCTTTAGTCACACAGAGTTGCTCAGGGAGCAGTCTTGTTTACCAAACCTTGTACAAGCCAACAGTGGAGACTTTTCCTCCGTGATGCCTTCCCACTAACTTTCAGTGTACTTTAAAAATGGATTCAAAAGCTCCCTAGAGGGATGAGAAAATTCCTGAGTTTTAGCTTCATAAAGACATTTTGGCGAAAACTGTAAAATAAATAAAAACTAAAATAATAGTTTAGTATTGTTTTATTATCAGAAATTACAACAAATTGTTACACTGTATAATCTGAAAAAAGATAAAGAAATTTATTTATTTATTAATTTTTTGGTAAAGAAGAGGGTAAGCACCTTAGAGGCCTGGTGTTTCAATGCTGCAGCCTCCCAGTTAAAATCTCAGCACAGCCAGGTGTGTCCTTGAGCAAGACACTCAGTGCTAGCTCCCCGGGCACCACATGTGGCTGCCTGTCCACTGCTCCCCCCAGGGGATGGGTTAAATGCTGAGAAATAATTTCCCCAGTACTATAAAATGAAAAAAATCACACCTATCTTCACATGCCTGCTTAAATTGTGACGGGACTTCAGCTTTCCCACACACACACACACACACACACACACACACACACACACACACACACACACACAAACAAAGGCCAAGCATAACCCTCAAATATGCAAAGACAGCTGCAGTGTCTTTACCGAGGCCAGCCCGCGTCTGCTCCAGGTATTCTTAGGGTGTCGTGTTTCACAGGAACCTTCACAGCTAATTTGTTTGCTTTCATTGCTTGGCCGCAGCTTTTATTTGAAGTGACTTACACTTAGTATAGCTGCGTATTTTACTGGGGGTAACTGAACTTAAGTGCCTCACTTTAGGGTGCAACAGCTGAGTTCTCCTGGGACCTGAACTATGAGCCTTGGGGTACAAGGTTGTGTCCTTAGCCAGCACATTACCTGTTGCACTGGTCTTACTCACAAGTGAGCATGACAGTTTAAAACCGTTTAGCATTTTGTTGCTTGTAAGCAGCATCAGTTTTACATGTCTGGAGTCTTTTTAACAACCTCATAGGAGGACTGCTGTCATTTCAATTTCAACATTATTTTGACGTGTCATTATTTTATGTGGATGGCATTAGTTCCATTTTTGGTGCTTTTTTTTGGTACGAATACCATAAAATAGTTAATAAAATAGCATTTTTTATATTTTTAGTGGTTAATTAAAGTAAACCAAGTTTGCAGTCCAGTCACAGTTTCGATTGACCTTTGACCTTTATGACAGATTTTTCTACTAAAGTATGAAATTCCTGTTCAGTTAGCCATGTCGCCCCATTGTCTTGTACCTGATGGATTTTCCTTCCCAGTACACCATTGACCAAATATTGGCTTTTCTATGCGTGCCTACAGCACAGTTAACTAAGACAAATGTCGTTACAGCAAATTTGTGCTCGTTTTATTTTAGACCTAGTGCATCGTTATGTCATTACTGTGCCATTACTTGCATATAGATGTGAAGTTATGTATTTGTTGTGTTAAAGTATTGCTTCCTGCAAGCCAGTGTCAAATGATTAGCTGACTTGCTGGTAGCTGTGAGTCTCACTAAAGGCTGTCCATTTACGTATCCTGAGCCTTATACAGCAGGCACCGGAGCCAGTTGTGAGCCTTGTGCCGTTCTGCTTTCACATTATACTGTGATTACAGTATAAGTGGGATGACTAATTTAAAAAAATCGGTAATATAATTCAAAGATCGGTCTCCCCTATGACTTGAATTTTAATATGTAATAATAATAATAATAATAATAATAATAATAATAACACACCCTTTTATGTATGTACATTTCACTCACTAAAAAAATGTACCAATCACAATAATGTCTTCCAACTGAAAAGCTCCCTGGTTCAGTTTGGAGCCCCGTTCTCGATTAACATTTCCCGAACATGGTTTTCTCCAATGTCACCCCTCCCCCAGGCCCGACTGCTGAAGCCGCTCACCCTGAGGACGGCCTGGCGAGTTCGCACACGCCTGTAGCTTCTGCCGGCTTTTAGGTTATTGTGAACCGAGCTGGACATTCTCTCAAATTAGGCCCACATAATTTCGTAATGCAGCGACCACTTTTCTACAGTACCTTGTTACATAAATTGGCGCGAACAGGAGATGCCAGGGGAACTGAGAGGCACAGGCGTGTTGGGCCTGGTTTTGCCGGAGAACACGATCGGTTAAAGGATGGGCCCTTTATTTTTTGCATACTTTACCACTTAAATACAGGCACCTGGCAACATTCCATATTTCCTCTTCTCCACACATCTGGATTGTGGAGCCAGACTTTAATTAGCCATAAGATCTTTTGGAACTCTCCTGGCTAATCCATCATCTATAATGTTAAAAAAAAGAAAGAAAAAATGTGTGGGGACAGAGAGCAAGAAGGTGACACTTCAACAGCAGTTGCTACCAAGAGGTAAAAAATTAATCAAAGATTTCTGTTCAGCCCTTACCAGCTGGCACTGGTGATGCGGGAGATTTTGAGCGACGAAGTCTACAGAGAGGCACGCGGCACAGCCGAGTTTGTCTTGTAAAAAGCGCAGCTGTCCAAAACATGACAGCTACAGCATTAGCAGGGCCATTAAGAGGTGTAGAACATTTCCAGGGAAATGATTTGAAAAATGACAATGCTGGCTCTACTGCAATATAAATTATACCTCTGCACCCATGGTAAATATGCCAAAACTGTTGGATGATAGAAAAGTTATCTTGGTTCTTTCTCTGTTTGATTAAATATTTCTTGTGTATCGACTGCAAGACTGTTTTGCAAAAGTGATGGGGTGTGGTGTACCTCGCTCTGTTAATGTCACCTTCGAATTCGATTGGTTATGAGTGTGTTTACTTGTTTGTATGTGTGTGTGTTTAGGGCGATGGACACTGGTTGTGAGAGCATGTTTTCTGGAACATTTTAAAAAGGTTTCATGTGTAGAGTTTTCCACACATGCACATACATACTTTTTCGATACAATTGCACAATGCTCCAATGTGCACATTCCTTAGAATTTCTTTAAATGCAAAGAGAGCTCAGTGTGGCTGTAAACTTTTGTGAATCCCCTTTCCAGTGTGTTTGTAACTAACAAAGTGTCCCATTCTCATTCACCACTGAAATCGATCTTTAAAATCCAGAATGGGAAAAGCCAACTGTTGTGTCAACAAAATCATGAACTATAATCTTTGGAGCTGGCTAGAGCTAAATGTTGTGTTTGCTTGAATCTTCCCTGAATTTCAGAGTACTCATTAGTATGGTGACTGGGGCCTGACCTTCTGTCCTTAGCTCGAACACGGCGCTTGCCTTGACTGATTTGTTAATGACTATCTTGTTTTTCCATTCTGTTTCCATATACATAATTTCTTTATGCAAAAATAAAAGATGTTTTTACATTTTAAAATGGCTTGCATGTATTTTTGTATGAATTGTACTGTACCTCAATGAATGTATGAATGTGTATGGTATATATAATCTACACTGACTCTGTATGTATACTTTATTCTGTGTGTGTGTGTGTTTGTGTATGCGTGTGTTTCCACGATCTTCTGCTGTTCAGGCTGATGACAGATGTTTTTTGGTTTAATAATAATTACAAATCAAGGTGAAAGTTTCATACAGTACAGTTTGCAAAGGTCATTTGTAGAGTTATGTATTTGTAGTTTCTCTCTATACAAAATCAGCTAGTGATTTATGCACAATGTATTGCATTATGAAATGCTACACGGGATTAAAAAATTTTATGGCTCAAAATTATTACACGTTAAACATAGGTTCCTTTTAATTGGTCCGAGGTCAAAGGTTCTCGTTGTGTGTGTGTGTGTGTGTGTGTGTGTGTGTGTGTGTGTGTGTGTTTGTGTGTGAAAACTTTGCTCCATGATAACGAGTGTGTCGCACAGGTTTGACTGCCTTTGTACATGAACGGAGAAGGGGAGGGGGAAGCTTTGGGGCAAATTAAATTTGCCCGTCAGGTTTAATTGCTGAAAAGTATTCACTTTTCCTGGTCATAAAGTTGACTTATTAAGGCACTACAAAAGATGTTCAGTTTTCTTATAAATTTTTGCTATAAAGCTGTTGCCACGGCTCTCCAGAGAGCTGTGAAGGTTGGAGGCCATGGGTCAGCCTTGGGATGGTCCCTCAGCTGGAGAGCGAGAGGAGGATGGTCTCCTCCTCATTTCACCTGGTTGCGAGCAGACAGAGGTGTGAAGTGTTAAATTACTGCCTGTCTCCCAAGACGGCTCCCAGGACACCCAAGAGCGTGGATGTGCAGGAGCCCCGAAGATTATGCTGCCTTCTTCTCAACTTGGGTCTTACGCAGCAGTTTTCATCACTGTTAATGATCCCTGAACATGCCATGTTGAACAAGTACTAAAGACAGAGAAGCGTCATGTTGAAACACAAACTGTGGACATGGACAGGTGACTTCAATACCAGTCTACATGGTATCATTATTTGCTTATACTGTGTGAAAGGGGACTTTAACAGGGGAAAACATAAGCCTCGTTGCCAGGTTATTTTTCTGTTTTCCGAGCCTTTTGGTTTGTTCGATAATCATCAACATCTGCTGCTTAACACAGAATTAATTTGCAGTCCTCCAGATAAATCAGGTGAGTAAACCACAGTTTGTACACACAAACTAATTAGAATCTAACATTATAAAATCTGTAATGGGTCCTTCCATTTTGGATTGTTGCATTATTTGGTAATAAATAAAATCTTGCTGTTTTTTTTTTTGTAAGCTGTAAATAGTAAGATGGTTCAATTAAAGAACAACACACCAGCAATGCAGAGGGAAAGGCGTTACCCAGTTGCAGCCATATGGATGTGATCTCTACACCTCTGACCGGCTGAAGTT
Source organism: Chitala chitala (assembly GCA_025773905.1). Taxonomy (NCBI): domain Eukaryota; kingdom Metazoa; phylum Chordata; class Actinopteri; order Osteoglossiformes; family Notopteridae; genus Chitala; species Chitala chitala. Next base: position 3,127,082 of record JABJVR010000036.1, read on the forward strand.
TCACTGTAGTGCGTGAGAAAGGAAGATAAATTTTGCACACGTAACATTATAGTGACTCATAAATAAAGGGTTACCCCTTGGTACTTACAGGTTTCATTAAAATGGCCTGAGCTTTGCTATTGACACCACAGGTTTCCTAAGCAGGGAAACACAGTAAAATTTATCAGTGCTGTTTTCTCACCTAATAAATCATCTACACAGGGAACCATATGGCTGATAAGACCTTGAAAATGTGGTTTCTACACGTGAAGAGTCAGGTTTCCGAAAACTTGAATGATTACAGGGCGCCCCCCCTTCTCCTCCCCAGCCCCCCCCCATTCACTTATAATATCTTACACTTATTTTACACGCTATTTTCTTGTTCACCTTATCACCTTTTTGTCACTTATTTTTTTGGGGGAAAACGGGGGAGGGGAGGTTTAGAAGCAATAGCAGTGTGTAGGAACGGAGAGCAGATAAGGTGTTTTTACTGTTGTCTGCTGGTTACAGTGAGAGCTGAGGAGGAGCAGAGACTGATGGGAAAGGATGATATATGTAGCGTCGCTGCCCCAGCTCTCCTCTGGCCCTTTGTCATTAATCATGGCCATTAGCTTTTTTCTTTCTCTTCCCCCCTCCACTGCCTTGTCTGCACCGTGGCATGAAAAGACTCCCTCTCCTCTTAGATCGCGCTCTGGTAAAGGCCAATATTTCTACCAGCTGCCTCGTGTTTTTCTGAAGAGCGACAGGCGGTCTAATAAAGACAATGAATATTGCCACGTACTCGAGGAATCATGGCGTCGATAGCGTAAGGGATGTACATAATTCGCACGTAAACAGTCTGTATATCCGATTACACATTTTTAAGGTGTGTATTGTAGTGTATACACACGTGTGCGTGCACACGCACACACACACACACACACACACAAGTAAAATAATGTTTGTAACTAAAAAGGAACTTAAGCCTGTGTGTGAGTCATTATGATAATAGAATATTACTAAAGAAAAGACATCAATTATTGTCCCATTTACATGCAGCGTGTTTAATTTATTAACGGTGTCTTTCTCGTGACCTATTTTCTGCCGCGTGGCACTTGTGCGCCCAGTGGTTTTGCTGTGACACTGAAAACCACAGCGAAACGTTTTCTCAGCCTAAAATTAGAACGTTATTTTTCACACCCGTAATAGTGTTTCATTCATAGCACGGCGAAAGCAGAAGCCAAAATATTGATCTCATACCTTTCCTTTGTGACTAACTTTGCTGTGTTTTTTTTTTTTCTTTTAGCAAAGACATATGTTTTTGTCTCTGAATAGATGCTTGCTCTAAATTGGTTACCTCATCTCCACTAATGAGAATAAACAACTGGTCACCAAGCTGACCATCCAATGTAATAAAGATATATAGCATGGTGCTGGTGTATGGACTTCTATTCTTCCCTTAAAACTGAAACTGACATTTATGCTAAAGTACCATGATTCCACACCTCAGTCATGCCACGGCAATAATATGCTTTTTGACTGATTCGCTCTAAATACAATATGCTTATAAAATAAAACCATTTCCCGCTCCGATGCTGAGTAATTATTAAGATGCACTGCTTCTTGTAACACAAACGGAGGTGTATTGATTTAGTGGGGCACGGTTCAGACGAGTGCCTTCCAATAAGGAATATTTATTTAGCTTTTGTTCATTCTGCGTGCTGAAACTGAGCACACAGGCCTTAGTCTGTGCAGCTGTAAAGATGTGTTGACTGCATGTTCCTTCAGATTATACTGTTGGGGAATTTCAGGGTTGATGCCAGAGTCTGCTGATAGGGGTACAGGAGTTTTTTTTATTTTAGCTCAACTGCATCTGTGAAGTGTAACTAACAAATAGTTAACACAATATGTAATCTGATAGAGGCACGGTGAACAAAAAGTGTGTTTATTTGAGCTCCCTTTGTGTGATGGGCTGGCTTTCTTCCAGGGAGCACCCTGCCTTGCACTCTGTGCTGCGTGGGATAACCTAGTGCCCACATAGCAGGTGACCCTGTCCTAGGTCAGGTAGTTGGAAAATGAATTAGTTTTTAATGAGTTTATATACATACAACTCTTCTGAAAAAGTGAGATTTATTTATGCTGCATTATTCTAGCAAATAACAGAGTGGAACATGATTTAAAATGAGTTTCACATCTACGTTAATGTGCCTGACCTGGGAAATGGTGCTGTTGGATCCTAAAGCGAGACAGACTTTTGGCGAAGGGAGGTCTTCATTCTAGTTCTGGTCAATCAGTGAATCAATGCTTGTTACAGAGATGTTTGTTAAGCTGTCTGCCTTGATGTGCAATGTGGAAGCGGCACTATTTTAAATTCCCATGTTGTGTAATTCACCATGCTGCGTTGCCAGCAGGCCTTACATGACTTTTACAATGGCCTGAGGTGAGCTCTTGTCTTTATAATATCTACATTAGTTAGTACTTTTGTTATAGCTGGAAGTGTGAACACCTATTGGGTGTGACTAGTAATTATTTTTAGCTAATCTTTTAACTGGTTTATTATAAGTGTGGAAATGCACATGAGATGAAATTCCAGCATAGCATTTTAGCAAGATATTCAAATGCTAGCTCCCCGGGTGCTGCGTATGGCTGCCCTCTGCTCCCCTCAGAGGATAGGTTGAATAAGAGAAGTAATTTCCCCATGGAATTAATAAAGTACTCTAAAATAAAAAATTAAAATAAATTCCATCAGATCATTTCTGAGATGGTTTTTTGGTAACCTAGCTATTGGGTGGATCAGTCTATCTGTGGTCAGCTCTGTCAGCTTTCTGTTATGCTGCGGCTTCAAGCTGTGATCCCAGGTGACTTCTTACTTTAGCAGCCGACACGTTAAGCACTCTGTTTTGGTAGGGTTTGATGATTTCAGTTTATTCGGTTCATGCGTAAAAGTGCAGGTTTATGGACATCTAAATGCAAAAAAAAAAAAAAAAAAACCAAGTCTGACGGTTCAGAAAAGCACCATCAACGTTTGTCTCCATTAGCCAAAGTGCCTCTTGTTAGCTGAGCAGCTACCTGGAAGGCGACTGATTTTGACAAGGTAATTTACATCTTTGTATAAAACTGTCAGAGGCAGGCAAACAAATTCTTGCTGGATTAAGCCGTTTGTCTGTGCTGCAAACTAACCATTCAATCTAACAGCTACTATTTCAAATATCACGTCCCCCCTTGCCCTTGAGAGAAGGATCTGAACTAGAATGCATGGAGTCAGATTGCTACAGCTCTGCACAGCCAACAATTATAGAATGGTAGGGATGTTGGTAATTGCACAAAACTGACATAAATGTAATGTGTGTTTGCGATGCCTTATTGCTTGGCAAATTTATGACCATTTTGGTGAAAAGGCTGAGGTTATGTTTTTTGTACCCTAAAATGAGCTTCAAAGGGTAAGTCGATCAGAGGCTTAAATCTGCAAACCCCTGCACATTTTAAATGACTGTAACCACGGCAGCGTTGCTTTGGCTTTTATAATTGTATCGTGACTGTCGAGTACGTGAGGCTGGGGGCACCACTATTGATTGTTGGGCCCTTTGAAAGATTGTCATTTTATGTTTAAATTTTTGAGGGCCCCTGCCAGGCACAAGCCTTTGGAATCGTCCTAGGATGTCACCCCTCTAGTATGCTCCTTACTACATTCACAATTTATATAAAAAGTGCAAATGTCTGAATAGTGCGGGTTTTATTACAGGCTTTTTAGAGCTGTCACATAGCTTTTAAGGACAGCTGACAGCACATTTTAAAATGGAAATTATTTTTTTATAGGATTGCTATGTAACTATTGACTTAAGCCTGTTTTTTGTGTTTGGTTCAAAGAAACCTTTTATACATACTGAAGTGCCGTATAGCTGCTCTGGAGGAATATTAACGGTACAGACACTACTAAACAGAAAAATACTTTTTTAAACAATAGCCTTCTTAGGATTTTAAAAGGAAAGTTTAAATTTGAAACAAAACCGCCACTAAACCATATATTTCATGTTGCACGTTTTATTTATAAAAGGAGGTGTGTTTGTTAAATTCATGCAGTAATTTTAACATTAATGTCACCCATTATAAAATGAACAAACACTCTATCAACAGAATTAACATTCTGCTTGCATGTACATTGTGTTTAACAGCTGCCAGAGCACTTTGTAGCTACAATATTTTCCTCTTTATTTTCAGCCTCCCATTTTCACATTATTATCTCATTGTCTCACCATACCTCTCTAGCTGTCCTGCGAGTCACCAGGCTAATCAGCATTCCCTTCTTTTACTCCATAAGCCTTGTCTCCGAGTGTAATTACATGAACATTAAGTCCCTCCTGTCTTTTAAAGCCATCAAAGGCTGAGGGCTTTAATATTAAAATAAGTGTGAACCAAAATGTGAGTGGCATTTATATCCGCTCCCTGTCTCTAAATGTTTGATTTGCATAACTAGTTAAAATTATATCAGAGCGGCATATTGATTTAATTGCATACTGTTAATTAATAATGTTATAAATGTGTCGTCCCTTTATTATCTGCTTTGGATTGGTGATAATGACTATATTAGTGTGTTTTTGCAGAGGTGTATTGGTATTATGATGAAAAAGGGCACATGGACGTGAAAATGGCACGGCTTCGTAACTGGGCAGGAGAAGCGGACAGTAACTCCGGAAGGCCACAAGGAAACTTGTACGTTTGCATGTTTTCAATATGTTAGCAACGATGATTTGATTTCAGACACCCAATTTACAAGTTGCTAAGACCGTCTACATGTCACGCTCATTCGTTATAGCAAAATTGTTGTTAATGAATTCCTAATTTTTTAGTACGTTGTCCAGAATAATGCATTTTCTGCTGCTGGAATAATGTTACACATGGATGGTTTAAAAAAAAATTAAATTAATTGCGTGAGATTTTACCCCCCCAACTTCGTACATAAATTACTAATCATAGTGACAACAAGAGCCGGGGCAGAGTAGCGCGCTATTGATTTGAGATTTGGAGTTTAACAGCGGTGCATAATGTTTGAAACGGGGCACTTAATTGCTGCACCAGCTCAAGGTTACCCCGGGAAGGATAAGTATGCAGGATGGAGCGCTGGTCTTTTAATGTGCCCGGCCCATATGCCAGGCCATGCCCGTGCGGTGAAGCCACCGGCCGCATTAACTTAATATTCTTCCTTTCAGCTGTTCTCTCCTTTTGGCCTTTCTATTTTACTGCCAAATTAGTTACCGGTAATTGCCAATTATGCTGATTTTTATTCTACAGCTTTACCAAAAAAAAAAAGGTAGGGAAAAAAAACCTTAAACAGTGCATATTTCATTTTGGCCACAGATGGCAGTGGACACTTGGACTTTTAATGACATAATGATGAACTAACCAAAAAAACGATAACTGAGAGAAATAAATATAGCATTTTATAGTGTTTTTTTTAATATACATAGCAGTTATAACTGCAATGGTTGGTAGCCTTTTTTATTCTTCCCCTGATAGTATTTAAGACCTGTCACTAGAAACTAAAACAGAACCACGCTCCAAAATTTTCCTGAAGATGTTTACTTGGAGTAGGCGTTGACTTTAGTTGACTTTGAGTTTTATTCATGTTCTGTTCATCTGTGTTGCTTGGCTGTTTTTTTTTTTTTAAACCTTTGGTAAGCACTGTCACGTGATGGAGGACCTTATCTAAAACTAAATAGGTCTGACCATAAAGTGTGTTGCAGTTCGGGTTCTGTAAAGGACCATGGTTTTGAAAATACTCGTATACCAAATCACTGAGCCAGAGAAGGACCTGGTGTTCTGCACGTGAAACCCGGGGGGGGGGGGCCCCCCCCCCCGCCGAGGAGCGGGAGGCGGCCCACCCGACGCA
>JABJVR010000036.1:3132936-3150183 GCA_025773905.1 Chitala chitala
CCCCCCGAGTATCTTAACCGTGCAAAGCTCACACACATTTGGCTGTTTCCCTGCATGCCAAAGGGGGAAACACACACACACACAAATAAAAGTGAGCCACTGCTGGGACACTTGCAGTCAATTTTGCAGTTGCTAAAAGCAATTACGGCTGCAGAGCGGACTGATTTATACATACAGAAAGAGGAGCACTCAGTGTGGCCGCGGTGCTGTTAGAACAGCTGAACTGTCGACCCTGCCTAGGCGACGGACTTCAGGAGACGCGTAACTAAATCTTAAGGGGAGCTAAATGTGTACGCAGCACCATTGAATAAAACAATGGGGGGGGGATCCCCTCAGACACGTGCTTAGCGGAGCGCAATTTGTCAGCGGTAAATGTTGTAAATGTGCATTTCGTGTGAAAGACAAGAAGTGATAAAGCTGTGGAAAACTTAAGGCTGCTTAAAATGGCAATCAATAAAGAAAATGAGAAGGAAAGGCAGCCTATTAAATGAAAACCGCAATTATTTGTCCCCCCAGGTGGCCCATATTGTCTGTCCCTATAACATAAAAACACAATGTCAAAAGAGAGCGCGCTAATGGCGCCTGCAACGTGCTACGGTGTTCACGGGGACCCGAGTGGGAGGACATATTTAACGGGCACACGCGGCACAAGCGAATGCTTTTACTCTTGAGCAAAATTTCAGTTCGTACACACACACACACACACACACACACACACATTCAAGCACAATTATGTGACGTTTTTAATGTGCACAAAATATAACGCAGACACTCAAAATCCGTCAAGATTAGAATGCAGGTGTGGAGTACACGCGTTTATTTTGTGGTGCGTGGTGCCACTTTGGACAACGTATACATGATAAACATTAATGCAAAATAAATAAATAAAATCAAGGCGTTGCCCTAAAGTTTTGTTATTGCGTCATGTTATTTAAAATGATTTCTTGCATGCAATATTTTGGTGTTAAACTGACTTAATCAGATCAGCCATAAATTAATTTGTACCGCAGCTTCCTGGACAGCTTAAGTACTTTATTTCATTAAGTGCATTGAAAGTGACGTTCTTGTCTTCAGTAAAATATCTTTCTATACCGCTATCTTTATTTCAAGGTAGTTTATGGATAATATATATATTGGAACTCGTCAATTTTTATCCAGCATGGGCAAGAATAATTTGAAAAAATTATAAAATCATGGAGTCACATTTGCAACTTTTTCCAGTGCCGTGCCTTAGTGTGTAAAATGTAACCCTACATTTTAATACATCTGTATCTGAGCGATTTCCCCCCCCCCTCAGTCCTTCGAAAGCCACCCAGTGTGCAATTTGTCTAAATGAGCACAAATCATTATTTTGAGTTTCCCCGCATCCTTGAAAGCATTAACGGGCAGATACCTCTTTAACACGGCGGAGAGGTGGCTTGCCGGAGAGGGGGCGAGAGCGCTCGATGTGCCTTCTCTCCTCTCGGCAATACAAAGCAGCGCATAATGTGCAATCTGATGAGTGTTCTTGTGCTCGCCAGCCCCATCCTATATATCACGGCCCAGCTCAGCTGTGGTTTGAGAGAAGTGAACTCTGGGATTGGTCTGGCTGAAGTTGATTAATAGGCCTGCGAGGGCGAAAGACTCCAGGGCCAAGCTGTGGGTCCATCCTAGTGGCATCTGATGTTGATTGGCTTTGTCCTGTGCGGCTGCGCTGGAGGAGCGGACATTAAGATTAAGTGATGCTGTCGTGTCGGCGAGCGCCGCACTGCATCATTCCGCGAGGAGACAGCTGCGGTGGTTAATCCTTCATCACCAGGGGAGCACTGCCAAGCGCAAAGATATACAGCCAAAGATAACCCTCCATAACTTCTGCTAAAGATCAGGAAACTTTGAGTTCGCATCCATCTGCTCGCTCCCCAGTTTAAAAAAAAAAAAAAAAAAACGGGAAAGGCGGAATTAAAGAGTGAGAAGGGGGGGGGGGGGCCCGGTTGGGGGGTGTACGCGTTTTTTGTTTTACTTTGCTTTTGTTTTTCCTCTACAAAATTAAAGGTTGTTTATAAACAGTAGGAAAAGCCATGGCTGTAATTTTCTGTTTGGTGTTTTTAGAAACGCGTACAATATGCGGTAAATGCTGTGAAGCATTAAACGCTCCGTATAAATATAAATATTTGTCTTGGGCTATTTGAACGTTATGGGAAATAATACCCAGTGAAATACATTTTACTACTATGTGTAAAATATTAATTAAATTACTCGGAGTGGGGGGGGGTAGCTCATGCTTGTGTATATTTTCAAATGATGTTAATTGAATGTTTTTAAATGTTTACAGTAGTAACCGAATACTTCCAGAAATATCTGATTTAGATGCAGGCATTAAAGGTATTTTGATTCAGTGGTGTGTGTTAATCCTTCTGGACGTCTCCCCATATCATATACGCACTGTATATAATTCGTAACGACAGCTTAATATTAAGTCAAAGAAATAACAGAAGGTATTTTGTGTCTCCGTGGAGACTAAAAACCGGTAACGTTTACAGCTGTAAACACAGCCCATTAAAATGAATATAAGACTACAATTTTAAATGTGGAAAAAGAAAGTATATCATTAGTCAGTGCACACTGGCATGAAAGGTTGTGTGTGCACTGTGCTGTTTAATACACCCCCCCCCCCGCCTTGTTTTTTATTGTTATTTTTTATTTAAGTTTTGCTGGAAGATCTGTGACATAAAAGCAGGCTGTTTACAGCAGGGCTGGGTGAGTTTTTTCCTGAGCTCTTGTTAGAGGCGTCAGCACATTTTTAGGCTGCCAGGCCCTGCATGTTTGCAGCTGGTTTCATGCAGCTGTCGGGCCGTGATTGATGAGTATCATCATTTAAAGTGTAAAAGAAAACGTCTCTGTGAAAGGACACATGATGAAGTGGCGTCTGCAGGCCCGCGCAGACTCGGCCGCTGTTTACTGTCCGTCCCCTCCTCCTCCTCCTCCTCCTCTCTTTCCACCGTCCTTGCCAGAGTCGAGAAGAGCCGCGAGAAGCCACCTCTACCCAGCCTCTAGCCTTCTAATATCACTTTGATAGTTGTCAGATCATATAAAATGTCAAAATTTGTGTGGACTGTGTGAAGAGATATATTTAGTTCAGCTGCCGCATACCTATGTAGTACCTCTGACAGTGACATATTAGTTTTGCTGTCTTTTGCAATCTGATATCTTTAAATTTGCCACCTTGTTAAGTTTTGATTAATGTGATTCTATTTCATTGAAGTAATTGGCTTGGCCCGTTGTAGAAAATAATCAGCCTTTCTACGGAACAAATGCTAGAACATGCTAATGAGGGAGGGAGTTCGTTAAATTGATGGCACGGAGTGACAGTTATTAATGATTGTTATGATAAACAGACGAGTGCGAATCAGGATGAGTCGGGCAAAAGTGACACTTTAAAAATAACGGATATCGGGAGGTACTAACGAAGTAATACACTGTTAGGAAAACAATCATGCAAGTTGTCAAGAGAAGAAGTGTAATTATACGGCCGTACAGGCAGCCTGGAAGGACTGGAACCTGGCTAGTAATGGATAGGTTTTTGTTGGCAAGAGTGGGGGGGGGATGTGAAAAGGACTAAGCTCTGACAGTGCGTTGCAGATTGATAAATTAATTGGGTCTTTTTTGGGACACGATGGAGCCCAGAGCTGCATCTGCTGGGCTCGTTACTTTAAGGTGTCAAGTGACCCTTAAAGTGAGAAGCTTATAGCCTGACTCACTGCTGTGTGTGTTGCATTTAATCCTAGTGCTCCGTTCTTTGATGATTCAAAGAAAGTGTTTTTTTTTTGCCCCCCCCCCATATTTCTTTTAATGGAAAGCGCCTGTGTAAGAAGCTTTAACAGTTATACGGTACATACTTATTTAAGCATTATTATCGGTGAGCTGGGAGTTAGGGCATGTAGAACAAAACGTTATACATATGCACGCTTCCTAAACAAAGTAGTGCTAGGATGGTGCTTTATCAACAGACATGCCTGTTTTTATGCATATTACTTCTGAACACAAGAAATTCTGCTTTGTTTAAAAGTTATGTGTCTGACTTATATGTATTAGAATTTGTATTTATGAAAGAAAAGTGAAAGAAAACCAGTTAACTGTTCTGTTTAAAGCTTGAAGTGGATGCAAACACAAAGATTGCTAGACATGTTCTTTTGCGGTGGATAGTTTTCCTGTGTACAGTGCTGAGGAATGTAATGATCAGGTGACTGTCCTGACCTCTCGGTGAACTTGTCCGGTGTTGATTTAAGAGCGATGCAGATCAAAGTTTTGTAACTCTATCGCAAGTTTTGTGTCAGTGGAATTCCTGCAGTAAAGCTGAAAGATTACTGTAATTTCAGAACACATTCCTTAGCGGGGAAAAAACGAACCCCGGCTGAATATCAGGATATGCACATTAATAATAAAATTATCATTTTAACAGAACTAATACTTTATAGAAATGCGTTTCGAAGCACGTCTGCTGTTTGCATGTGCACAAATGCCCCTTTTTTCTATTTTAATATTTCTATAAAATGTAACATAGAAATCTTTAAAAATAGCCTATGTTGACAAAAAGCACAGAAAGATTATATAGCATTTTTAACATTAAAAATCTTGTGCAATAGGTTATTAGACTGTTTTCAGTTCAGAGTGGACTTGCTGTGAAACCACACAGAACAGAGGGACATGGGGTGCGTAACAATGTCGTACCTTTATTCCCCATTTAATTTAATTTTCAGAAACCATTTCATCTATCACAACAGATATTGGTAAACAACCTGGCAAATAAGGTAAACTACCAAGCCAGTTTCAGGATCTGCAGGAGCAGAGGTTGAATTAAGCCGATCAGTTTAACCGTGTGCTCCCAGGTATTTAGATATCAACTTCTTTTGACGCGTATCTGTGGAATTTGATTCTATGTATCAGGGTAAGGTGATTTTTTATAAAAAATTTTTTTTTGCTCCTAGTAATAGTGCTCAGCTCTGGAGAATGAGGCTTTAAGTACTCTTCTGCTGGAAAAGGCCCAGGGAGCTGTGATATTCTCACGACGTTATTTTCTCCAGTTCACTTTCTTTGTGTGCTGGTAATAGATTCTCGCACATGAACACTGGAGGGCAAGACGCCTGTTTAGCTTATTTAATTACTGAAGAATACAGTTAATACACGCTCTCACTTAATACCCCGTACTTCGTAATGCCACATTTTCTCATCAGATCACTTGCCGCTTGCCTTAAGTTAGCATTCAATTAGCCCCTTTTAACATAAGCAATTTACTAATAACAAATTTTTGTGTCAAGCATGCAGATAGGAGTGTTTAATAGTTCATTATCTTACCAAATGTTTTATTGAAAGATAATTGTAAATTAATATACTTCAATGAAGTTGTACCATTAGCTTTATTGTACATTTATAATGGCTTTTATTGTTTTGGGAGCACTGTTGAACGTGATCTTTGTTAAAATATGCAATATATAAGCATTTACATGGTAAATCGAGGAAAGATGCATTATATTGAAATCATGAATTTCCAAAACATGGTAAGTCATTAAAGTTTTCCATCACCTCTGAGTAATGTCTTTAACACCTTTCCTTTTTCATTTCAGACTCGAGGGATGTTCTTGAACACTGGGTGATGTCCACAGCCCAGTTCACGGGGGCGAATCATTTGCAGATATTATAGCGAACAGCCTTACTGAGGGAAGGACTAGTGCGGGAGGCTTTTCCAGTTTACACGAACAACACTTCCCTCACTCATTCACTCCACTTAGGGCAGCGCACCGCGTGACGCGCTGTTGACGTCAGTCGAGGAAGCCCTTGGCCAAAGAAGTAGCTGAAGGGGTAAACTGAAAAATTTTAACTGGAAGACTTCACACTTCCATTTACATTGTGACACATGCAAGCAGAAATGCCAAACCCTTTTGGGCAACCCTTACCATAGACAACAAAGTACATAGACTGTATACTTTATTTAAGTCAATTTCAGTTAGTTTTACATGCTAACACTGTAGAACTGTAGCCTGTCTGTAAAAGCACTTAAAGTTGTTGTTGTGTTTACAGCTGTAGCTGTCGTACGTTGAGTCCCTGTAATTAAATTAAGGGCGCTTTGGATTCTTCTAGAATGTTTACTGTGGGTTATGGAGTTCTTTTGGCAGTGCTGTGATGACTCGTATTCACTCAATTGGAGGAAACAGAAGAGTGGACTTCAGACATGGATATCCCCTCGTCTTAATTTGGATTGGAATTACCCCAGTAAAGCCCACACTTCCTCCTTCAGGGAGGCTGTGTTTCTCAGACTGAAACCAGGCCCAAGGTATCTCAGTACACTGCCACAATGTGTCTCCTGGGTCCAGCCCGGGGCTTGGGTGTCTGACTGCCAGCACTCAAAGTCTCGCTCTTTAGGTGGGCGCTCAATTCTCCTTCACAGTGAATGCCTTTAGGAAAGGGCGTTAAGATGTTCCAGGGCCACCGCCGAGAGGGGCACTCATTGGCCGAGCCGCCGACAGCAGATACACAAACGTGGTGGTGCACTGAAGAGGAAAAACTGCACGTAGTCGGCTATGTATGTGAAAGCTGCGCTACCCAATGGGCAAGGAAAAGCTGTACATTTATTTCCATGACTGCAGTTTATTCAATTTCACACGTTGCTGAGAGGCAGGCCGTGGTGTGTCACTAATAATACGGGTCTCTACAGTATGGAGATTACACCTAGATGTCTGCGGTTCAAAATTGCAATAAACTAAAACTCACACAGCTACTTAATAAAGTATTTTAAAAATTATGTAGCTAAACGCGTCAGTGTTTGCAGGACGTAGAGATAATTGTGCCGTATTTGTTAACAAGCACTTCAGGTCTTTAGCCTTCTAAAGCACTTTTTTCTCACAGCGTGCCCCTGCCTTGAGGCCTCACTGTTTGCGTTATTTCCTCTTTGAAGAATATGAATCCTGTCCAAATGGAGCCTGTCCATATGTCGTTGTGTAGTCCACGCAACTTAGCTTTATGCCCCAAGGGCCTTGCGAAACGACAAAGCCTGGTTACTGCTGGGTTGGCTGTCACTGCGGGTGGACTACCTGTCACTTCTCAGTTTGGTTGAGGTGTGAAGGAGTGCTGGCCTGATGTCTTAAGTCACTTACAATTAATGTGAACCAGAGATACTGCCAGTGTAGTTATGCTTCAGGAAGATAGACGACACTGGCAATCCTTGTCATTCGTTTGGTTCCAGCGTGTTGCGTTTGGTGGAAACTGCCGCTTGACCTTCTTCCTAAATTGTATTGCATTTAAACTGTTAATGTCTTTCTGTTAGGAACTTATAAATGGATTTCATGTGAATAAATAACAAGGCAAAGGACCAGAAAAGATTATTACCTTAGACACTGTTGTCAAATGTGTTTATATTTTTCCATGCTGGTATTCCATGAGAGTAATTTCTGTATGTTCAGTACATGCCCTTGCACGCATGCCTGCATTTTTCACGCACGTATACATACAACCGTGAATATTTTCTTTAAGGCAGCCTTCATGGTGTCCTGAGTGAAGGCGGAAGAACCAAATGCAAACGGCGCTCACTGAATCCTGACACCCCCTGTCTGGTCCCTGAAGGGCTCCTGCCCGCTACCGACTCCTGCTGGGAGACGAAGGTCATGCACAGCCCAAAGTTCGCACAGATGCTCGCTGTCACCGCGCACCTCCGTCAGCGCCGTTCCGCCGGCTGACGCTCTTGCGCCGCGTCTCCGGTCCCCTACCCATCTGCTGTCAGAGCGGCTCCCTCAGCCGTTACTGTACGCCGTGCACTCAGTCCGCCGTTAACGACCCAACTCCCAGCCCCGTCATAATGAATTTAATTGCAGTGTCGGTAGCTGCGCCGCTTTAGTGCCAGCGATCATTACGCTGACGTAAAAGCTGAGGATTCTTGTCAGCTGTTATTTCTTAACGTGTAGTATTCGTGAAATCCTTACTCCTTCCTGGTCCCTTGCGCTGCTTATATAATGTTTCACCCCGCCAGAGAGCTCAGAAAACCGCTGTGTTTTACATTCAATGTACACAGTTGTTTCTACTCCAAATATTTGGCTGTTAATTCTTAAGCGCAAAAGAACTAGCGAGTACAAGTTTTGCTGGGCCCTAAGTTAACCAGCTTCCAGAACATTCTGTTTGTTCTCTACCAGCTCAAGTTGGTCTTCGGTCCATCGGCTCAACTGTTTTAACTAAGTGGCCTTTGTGATTTAGACACATGCTAGACATAATATTTCCTGGCACAGCCCATTCGTCTAACTCACTGCAATAATGCTACGATTATTAGTCTCATTAGTTATATCTGTTAGGCAGATTTGTAGCTATATGTGAAAAATCACGTGTGGATTATATGCGTGATTTTTTGCTGACTTTTGGCCTTTTTTTTCCACGTTTACATTTCATCAGCGGAGACAGCTGAGAAAGTTCATGCTCATGCCTGACTTTGAACGCTTCCAGCCGTTTGTCAATATGGAGTTATGTAAACTGCGCAATGAGCTATGAAACGGCAATTTGACTGCATTCTTTTTTTGCTTTGGGACCTCTTAATCAGGCTTTTCAGGTATTAGCAGAAGCTTAATATTTACCAGCAAGATCTGCAGCTGTGTTACAAAGGGTGGATTGAAGCAGTGATGTCCACAGGATTTAAGTTTTTTTTTTTTTTTTGGTGGAAACAAGTTGTCCAGATGCTCACATGAATGACTTTTAAATCTGTATAAAAGTACATGGATGAAATTACATAAATGAGCTACCATATTTTTCTTGTGCGTACGGCAAGGATTGTCATGAATTCAATAAAAAGCAGTTATTTTGTATTATGTGTCACATATCTGTATTATTGCCACTCTTCACTAATTGCGTAGGATGTATATTTACAATATGAAGGCAGATTTCCGAAAAGTAACTATTCTATGGTTTAAATGTTCATTAACTGTGGACTGAATCAGGGCTGTTATCGTGAAGTGGAATACCAGTCATGGCTTTCTGTCCAGAACTCTGCAATTATCATAAGGACTTTCCCTTTATAAAAAGAAAGTTGTTCTCTGGAAATGAGGTGCGAATACGTTATTTCATTTAAGGTCTGCCGCATGCGAGTCTCGTGTTACGCTGAGAAGAAGCTGAACTTTTGAGTAGAAATCACGAACACAGTATCCCTAATTGGTAAAATGTCTTTCATGGAAACCATCTGGTTGCATCTTGTTTACAGTGCATGGCGCCAGGTTTTGCTTATTAATCATGCTTACACACGTATCTTAATTACTCCCTGTGTAGCTGCTCTGTCTCGAACTCAGAAGTTGACCTTTCTCTTTTTATTCCTTGAAACCATTAATCATGCGAAATCAACGCTAACGGGGCAGAGCCATGGACCAGGTACCCACATTTCTCAGTACATCCTGGGTCCCTAACAGCCACGTACCAAACGCTGATTTACTGCCAGCATTCAGCCGTGTCCTAATTAATGACTTGCATATGCACATGCGTTTCCCGGCACTCTAATGTAAGCAGACGGCCCCGGCTTTTAGCGCACACCTTGTTCGACGCTGGTTTATGTCAAAGGCGTGAGGCATGTAAGAGCAGCATTGTTCGCCACACGTGAGCAGTCCAAATTCCTTAAATTTGACATTAACCATCACCTAGACCGGACGGCAAAACCCTGTTCAACGGTTGTATAATAATTCCATTTATTGTGCTGAAAAGCCCTATATTTGTTTCAAGACAACACAGCGCATTGGAAATTTGGCTTTAGTTTTTTTACAGGAAAAAAACATTGTTTATTTGGGGGGGGGGGGGGTGAAGCCGGTTTTCTTTAGTGTTTGTCTGAATTGGTTCGTACGTTGTGATGGGCTGACAAAAACAAAAAGAGGGGGGAAAATATTCTAAGGTGTGACGTAAAGGATGCCAAACACACAGGTGTTGGAAATCCAACTGGATAACCTGATGACGGGGGGGCTTTTCTTTAACAGCCAAATGACATGACTGACATCCCCTGCTAAGTAAAAGCTGTCACCTGTCAATCAGGCATGACGCTGCCAGTCAGTGCTGCCTGTATAGGTCATTTCAGCTCTAAACTACATTTTCAGTTTCTTTTTTTTTCGTTTATTTTTTCCTCACAGTCAAAATCAGTTATTGTTAATCTACATTTGTTTTGTTGTTTTAATTAAAGCTAATCTTGTTTTCTTCAAAACTATGCTAGAATGTGATTATAGCCATTATTCAAAATTACGACTGATTATCTGTGCTGACACTTATAGAGTACGGAATGTATCAGAGTGATTTATGGTTTTCTGTAATTAAACTTATTTATGACATGTGAGTAATGGCGTTATTAATGTGAACATGTCTCTATTGCAGATCTGCACATATATGAATGTCAGGGATTTGCCACGGCACCATTTAAAAAGCTTTGGCAGACAACACTTGGTATATACACCAAAGTCATGAGTATTGTACATTATTTAGCGTTATTAGCCATTAGCCGGCAGTATTACCAGACCTGCAGATAATGTACTGAGGGTGAATCACATGTTAAGTTTGCTTATGCTGATATTGCGGTAAAACCCCATTTGCATGTAAGTGTTTCGACCTGCTTCTTTTCTTTGTGGTGCCGTGTTCGTGCTTCATGATGTTGACATTTGTTGGTGTAACAGCATATGCATACTGTAAGCACATACAAGCCTACAACAACTCAGTGAACAGGCACTGGACAGGGAGGGGTGGTGACAAGTAGTGCAACATGCTGTGGACACCTGCGGCCGATGAGCCCACGATGATGATGATGATGATGATGATGACGATATTCAGTGGGAAAGGTGAAATAGTCTAGAAAAGTCTACCTTCACACATGATACATATATATATGTGTGTGTGTCTGTATATATGTGAGTACTGTGTACTGTGCAGGCAAGCATGCCAGGCAAGCGATGCCAGTACTCATTCATCTCCTTTGTTTTGGTAACCGTGGAAGCTGATGGGGACTGTACAGAGTGCTTGTGGGAAATCAGTAGCGTGGCGTAGACAATAATGAGGAAGAGTTTTGGTAGTGAAAAAATTATAAAATTATATTTTCAAGTGAAAAATTACAACCCAACGACACCCATCTTCCACGAATTCACTTTAATACTCTTTTTAATGTAAGAACTTGAGACTTCGTGTCAACCTCACGGCTCCTCATTGGTTCTTCAGCCCAGTGATTGGTAGTTCTGAAGACCAATGGGTGGACATTTTCCAACTCAGAGTCAGTCTCACAAGAGTTTAAAGTGATGCACAGACACAGAAACATAAAGCAAATATGATCAGGGATATAACAACGTTGTATAAAGTATCCGCTCTTATCTTTGGTTTCAGCCATCCATGGTAGAGGTTGGAATGTAATACCCATGGATACGGGGGGAACAACTATATATATTATGTTGTCTTGTTTGTGTTACATCTTATTTAGATCTTGTTGCCATTTTATGAATTTTTCCTTTTTTTTTAACCTAGGTTTGTTTTGGAAATCAGTGCAGCAAAAGGTCGACAAATATGCATTCAGACAACGCTGAACTTCCGCCGATTCCTGGTCTCTCATTTCCAGTTGAATTAAGTTGGCTTGATAATTAATTTAATTTTTTGTTCTAGTTCAATCTTCCTTGTAATCCGTGTTTAAGGCTGCATAACACCTACAATTTTTTGACGTTACTTGGCAAACTGAAATTCACTTTTACAATAAAATGTGTTGCAGTTAATACTGGTGAATGTTTGCATGGTGATCAGTGTGGCTGAGTCTGATAATTATAGTTAAAAGTGACCCTTCTATACTCAAATGGCTAAAATCAGCCAGCCACCGACTCCTGCTGGAAAATGAAGGTGATGCAAGCCCCAATGTTTGTGCAACTTCTCACTGGCTAAAATTGGTTTAGAAAAGGACAGTGATCTAACGTGTGTGCAGCACTTAAGGATGCATCCCATGAAAACACCAGGTGCCCGTCAGACATGTGCCAAACCAGCGGTGCTCCATTTACTTCTTGTGGATACAACAGCCTCACCTTAAGAAAAACGCAGATGAATTTTTCTGTGAAGTTTTTACTTTTGAATGTAATCGTATTTACTGGGGTTAGAATAATTTTTTCTATCTTTAAACTGTATTAACAATTATGCTATGTAAACCAGAAAGGGAAAAGAACTGCAAGTTCACAGAATTCCTAAAATGTCTTTGTTATAATGCATCACCACTGATCACACCCCAGAAGCTGAATATTCAAATAGCACAGTCAAGGGACAAACATGCGTTTTGTGGCTGGCACAAAGGCCGAAGAATCTTAGCACTTTTTACAGCGTTATACAGTTGTGTTTACTCTAATGCGTAATTTCTTTTGCACTAGGAAGAGTAAAATGAGGACAGATTGATCACAGTCTTGTCCTTTTCATGAGGAGATTCCCAAATAATAAAGGATCGCTGCATTGTGACTGCTATCTCTCTGCCATCTTGGGTTTCTTTTTACTCAGCTAATTAACATGATTTATGATCCCTCTTGTCTTTATAACTCACAAAAACAACAGAAAGCAGAGCGGCTCCCCCTGAAACGAGAGCCTGCAAGGCCAAACAGGTTTCTGCTGTGCTGGCGCGGAGTCTGCATGCAGTTGTAAATGAAAGTACTATGCATTGAAGTGTTAAACTTCCCCCTCCCCACAAACATCAGTGGGTCAGGAGTTCAACTCCCAGCCTGAAGAGCTGAAATCAGGGGTCTGAACTTATGACCTTCTACTGTTTAAGAGACAGGAGCTTAGAATCCAGTGGTTAGAATGTGGTGTATAACAGAGTCCTCGTCTATGTCCGCCCCACCGTGGCTGAGGGCTCCTGGGTCCCACACAACAACGCGGCATGACATGGCCACCTCATGAGTCTACATGCGATAGCAGAACCCATCTCCTTGCATTCTGGGAATCTCTGGAGTAAGGCAGCTCTCGTGTCACTTCTATTACGTACAAATTCAAACAATTCCTCCCCCCATTGTAAGAGGGGCTGATACCAAACCTACTTCGTATGGACAATCACTTTTCACTATTCACATACACATATATGTATGGTATTATTGCTGTATTATTGTACTGGTGTTACTCTTTTCTTTTTCGTTGAGCAGAGAGTTGTAACAAGGCAAAGCAATTTCCTCCTGGGATTAATAAAGTTCTTTGAATCTTGAAAAACTCTGACACTGGTATTGTTTTCACTCCCTTCCCCCCCATTCCCACAACCTGATGGACCCTTTAAGCCCTACCACTATATTTGCTCTCATTGCAAATCTGTTTCTATGTTCCCTGCTCCTGGCCTCATTCCCTGCTGTACTTCAGAAGTACTTCCCACTTTTTTTGTGCAGCTGATTGATGCTGAATTGGGGAGCATGCCTTGGACGTCATGTCCACACCAGCTCCATCAAAGAAACTGGGGGGAAAATAACCCAAGATTAAAGTTCAGTTCTGGTAGATGTTTCGAATTGATGCTGAAAGGACAAGTTTGGTTTAATTCCAGTCGAGGTTTGCAGGCTTTGCTCATTATTTACATACCGTGTTTTCCCTTTTCTTAACCTGTTTTACACTGGCAGAATTCATTCAAGCAAACATTTCCTTGTTAAAACAAGAGGGGAAAAAATGAAATGTCTATGAGCAGATTTTATGATATGATAAAGATTGCCTTTTGCTGGTTGCTGATTTAGTGCCTGCCAGCCTTTGTGTGTGGAAGGTTTAACAACAGTAGCTCTATTACAGTTGTCAACTTGTCGAGAGGTTTTCATTGCCATATTTTCTGCCAAGGAGTGTTCGTTATATTAAAAAAACCTGTTGTAAATCTCAATTTTATTGGTATTGGAGCTTAAAGGATCCATTAGAGCAGAATTATGATGCCAGTTTTGGAAATGTAAAAATACAAAACAAACATATCACAAAAATGTGCTATATTTTCCCTACGTAAACATTAGACAATACTGTCTAATATACTGTTCTGTTCATAACCAACGGTGATATATATTTGAAGAAGGAACTTATGGTTGGGAGCTGTATGAATTTAGCATAGCAATGCTAACTGACACAGTAAATAGTGCCTGTGGTGATGTCAGACGGAAGGTACCTGCAGGAAAGTGCCTGAAGACCCAGCACCACGTACTTCTGACCTTAGGAGATCCTATCATGAGCAGAATATGACTCATCTCACTGTGTGGAATTTTGTTTGTGCCTGCAACTGTTACAGGCCATAGGTGGAATGTCTGGTAACAACCGATTTATGGTTTACTAGAACCATGTTAATTACAAACCCTAAGTGCCTGTTAATGCATTACCTTGACTACAGTGGGTTAAAGAGGCCTCCATTTTACTGTACACAAGATTTTCTTTTTTACTGAATGCGTGTTTACGTATGGGTCTGAATTTGTCTTTTTAGTACTTAATCCTGTGTATACAAGTCTAACCTTTACGTTGAGGGTTAGAGGAAGTGAGATTTTTGGATTAGTTTTTGTATCTAAAACACTTATAAAAAAAAAAATAAAACAAGCTCATTTTTGGGAATTACTCATGTGTATAACAGTTTATTGCGAACGCTTTACTGAACTGAACTGCTGTCCTGACCTCCAGCCTGTCCACACTGACCTTCATGTGTGTCATGTTGAATAGACCACACAGTAGGAGCACACAGACCACCATGACACACAGGGGACCCACAACACCCACAGTGAAAACTTCATTAGCTAAACTCTTGAATATAATTTTCTATATTTTGTCAGAAAAAAAAACCACACTAAAAATACATTATAAATATTAAGGAAAATGGAAACAGGGGGCATAAACTTGATTAATATTTTTTTCACATCTCATTGATTTTTTAAAGTAACTTTTCCTTTAATGTATGTTTGTAATTTGACTCAGTTTCACAAAAGTTGGGTTATTGCAGTGCTGTGAAATATTACATATGCAACATTTGAAGCTGTATAAAGTATGAATTAGTTATTATTGTTGCTAAATCTTTAAATGTTTTTCCTGAAGAATTGTTTGTGCTGTTAAACCATGCCAAAATGTACCGTACTGGTTTTCCTTGACAAGCTGTGATAGATTTTATCTTAACACTGTACAAGTAATGACCAGTACTGAAATTTTGTAAATTAAACTTAGTTTCATTTGTGAGGGTCAAAAGAGTTAGCAGTCGTTTTTGGGGGTCACAGACCCAATTAAATCAGTTTATTGTGAAAAGTAACCAAACCAAAATCAAGGTTTGTCCTATTTAAAGTGGATGAGACTTGTTTGTGGACACTGATCTTCTCGTGGTTTGTCACATGGTAAAATTACCTTCAGAGGCCACATTACCTCTGGTATAGATATAACCAACAGGTGAGAACTGTGGCACATATGAAATTATGTATACATGTGTCTGGTCTAAGGTTTAGACTACATATTTGATTTGTCTGTAACATTACCATTTTATGGCTAACAAACTTGCAGATTTTTCCTTTAACCCTGAGAGTAATTCAAACGCAAAATATCTTTATTATTAGTATTAAGGTTTAGAACTATACTACGTGTTTAAATTATATATTATCTTCAGGAATATGCATGATTGCTTACCTGACTTCAACAATTATCTCAACTGGGGCTCACTAGTAAACAACTGGAAACCACAGAACTTAGTAATATACAAGTATCATGCGCGTTTATTATATTTGTCTTGTAAACAGTCCATTATGTTTCCCGGTCCTTTCATTATCATTTTGGCTAGCTCCATGAACACGACAACCCAGGTGATTAAACAGCTAAGTAATAAAAGGAGATCTACAACTTGACCATATCTTAACACTTCAAACACAAGTCCCACCAACAGCCCTGTGCACATTATGTAGATACTACATATATAACACGCAATCTGTAGGCACACACGCCTCTGCCCACACCAGCGCACGACTCCTGCCACAACAACTTTCCTATTAAGCTATAGCCGGACAGGGTTTTTATTCTTCAGCATTTATGTAAATGCATCATTTCTGTCGTGATGGCGCGCGTCCGCGCCGCGCACACGATTTCCCCTTTATTGCTTCTTCTGTTTCCTCCCGTCAAGATGAATTTCACCCTAGGTGTGCGCGAGGTTCAAATGAGGAGCGCCCGATATTATAAAGAAGCAATAATGAGTTTCCCTGTACTTACGATGGATCCGCGTGATATACAACTTGCAATTAAGCACGGCTTGGTGGCTCAGTGATTAATGTTTATGCGATTCCTAAAGGAGCCGCGCAGGCTTGGTGTCACATCCTTCACCATGTTTACAGCTTTGCGCGTATTAACGGGAAGATGGAGAGGACCATTTACAATTCTGTAACCTTTATGACAGTCGGCCCTTTAATCAACATTTTATTTCCTTTGTAACACTTTTAGCCATCTACAAATGTCAAAAATAAAATAGGGCTATGAAATATTCAAAATGCGCATGCTCGAAAACAGACGCCCGCGATTTACCCGGCTGAGCGGGAGCGCGTGTTGTGTTTGGAGCTTTTAATTTTTATTTGACGCCGGTAAATGTAAATGGCCTCACATCTAAGAGGGAGGTTACGACGGGTCACTTATATGAAAAATGTTAGGAGTGAATAGGTGATTAATGCACCTATATGAGTTTCGCTCACTTTAATTGTGTATTTTTATATGTGAAATATGAAGTCAGCCATGGTGCCAAAATCACTGGTAATAAAAGCATATAAAACCTTCAACAGAAACAGTTTGTTCGCAGCACAGCTGTCTAGACGGTGCAAATGGAAATAATTTATTCGTTTTCAGGGATTAGGGTGAAGCTCTTAGCCATGATGTATTTCCTAATCAGCTGTAAATCCAAATTGCCATGTGGTCATGTGATTGCATCAGTATATTTCATCCTAACAGATGCAGTGAGGGCTTTTGTTGACTGGAGGTTGTTATATTACATACAAGTTAGCAGAGAAAAAACACATTGTGCCAAGTGTTCTGTATGCAATATACCGTATATCAATATTAATTTTCCTGCCACTTATACTGGGTGGGGCTGCAAAGGTCAAGGAGGGGATCCCATCCATTACAGGGAGGGGCACACCCTGGACAGGACACTAAATCCATCAACGATCATCTTTAATTTCTGAGAAGCTACACGTCTCCGCTGGTTATAAACTTCATATTAGGTTTATCGATTAAACCCACATATACAGTGAAACCTCGTTCTAACGGACTAATGGGGGGGGGGGGGGGTCCGGAATAACCGAAAAATAGTTT
>JABJVR010000036.1:3155901-3180885 GCA_025773905.1 Chitala chitala
CCATTGTACCTGTACTACATTAAATGTCACGGATGGTGGAGGGGCCTGGAAGATTAAGACTAATGCCACTGGCCTCAGGAACTCCGATTAGAATCACGCTCATTACTCAGGGCTGGTGACGGAAGCAATTTAAAGCCCTGGTCTTTACAGTACAAGGGGCAGGGCATCACCCTGTCGCATGGCGGAGTTAACGCACACACGCGCGCGCGCACGCACACACCCAGTCACTGCTCTTTTATTATTTCTGCCAAGGACATGTGAAGGCCAGCCAGCCGTGGGATTCATTGATATGCAACCCCCCTTAACTTTTCACTTCTTGTATAAAAGACAAAAAAAGTAAAAAAAAATTTTAATAAAGTTTTATTTTTGTATTGTACTGACTATATGTTTTGTAATACCAATAGCAGGTAAGGGCAGTGAATGAAAAGTTCTGGATCACACAGTAAGAAATGCTGCCGACATGCCAGACGTGTAACACCTGAAGTTCTGTATAACAGGAAACGCATGTTCTTGTAATTGCTTGTGGCATGACACGTGTGTTCAGCATTGACACGGTCATTCAGGACCCCCTGTGACATCTGCCCAATGGGATAACGGGTTCAGAATGGAGAAAACCTTTGATTTAGTCACTAATTAGTATCCGTCTGTGCAGAGTGCTGCTGATTGTACTAAACATGTTGGCACTGTACAAAGTTACGTGACCTCAGGTGCGTGTCGTGTCCGTGTGCAACACAGTGGAGGCTAGGAAAGATTACTCAGAGGGTGTGTATGTGTGTGTGTGCCTGCTTACTTGCTGTAAACAGAAAAAAGGGTGAGTTTATAATAAATCTTGTAGCGTGTGGAATCATTTCCTTCAGTTGACCTTGTAGGGGCTGTTGGACAGGGTCAGAGAAAAGTGTGTTATGAAATATGAGTGAACAGTGCATGGTGAGCAGTAAATCAGTCTTGTGTGTGATTAGTACTGAGGTCCTGCAAACGCCACTTCAAGCTGTTCTCTGCTTTTTTTCCTCCCTTGGTGGGATTTATGGTCGCTTAAAATTATGTTTCTGAAAAGAAATTCTTTTTAAAAACTGTCACTGTGTAAAATGGTGATCTCGGTTGTTTTTGGATGTTATGGGCTGCACTTGGATATCGACTTCTAAGTAGTAAATTAGGTGTATGGATTGTAAGCATAAATAATATTTTTAAATTTTTTAGTTGGTCCAAACAAGTGATAACAATATATTACATTTATGTAAGTATATAAATTATAGTAAGTTTATCATAAGTATTAGTTTAACCAATATGGTTAAAATGTGCACTTTGAGTTTTAATGTTGATACTTCACACTGTTTAAATTTAAACTGTTTGTGTCTTCAAGATTAATAACAATTTTTTTTCAACATATGGCAGCAGAGTGGAAAAAGACGTATTTCACACTGTGCATGGAGACTTTTCATTTTTATATAAACCTTTTGGGTAGCCGTTTTCCTAGGCTGATTATTTTTAGAAAATGACAAGTGTTTGATGACTTGAGAAATTAAGGCTGTTAAAAATGGAGAAAGACAATAAAAAACAGGGGTTTTTTTTTTAAACTCTGCTCTTTGTTGTGAAGACAGATTCATGGCGGCCTGGTGGCTCGATGGGTAGAGCATCAGGCTGGGACGCGGAAGCTTCCCGGCTGGAATCCCAGCACAGTGGGGTGTGTCCCTTAGCAGGACACTAAGTGCTAGCTCCTCAGGTACCATGTGTGGCTGCCCTCTGCTCCCCCAGGACATGGGCCAAAGGCAGAGAGCTAATTCCCCTGTCGAGGAGCTAATAAGAAATTAATAAAGAAAATTAAATAAATAAGATGTGAGAAATGGGCTTGGTGGACTGAAAGCCGGCGCTTGGAGTCCGTGCTGCTGGTAAGGCCCTTCAGGTGCCACACTTCCCCCTTCTATTTTCTCCTCTCTACAAACGGGTATCAACGGGCCATGAAATAATCGATGTTGATAATCCATCTTGGGCCCTGTCGATATGTTAATGACCCTGCCTCATCGTTATTGCTATGCAGCCATAAATCATTCCGTTTACCAGAATGCTTAGCAGCTGGCGCAGGAATGCCCTCTCTTGAAATAAAATACAGTCTTTTAACAATTAATGTCCAAACATTCTGCAGCTGTGCACCTTGATTGTTTTCAGATTTTTAGGGAAAAAAACAGTAGGATGGATTGCAAATCAATAAAACAATAAGACAAAGTGTTTTAATAAAAGGGAAGGGTGCAAGTAAATCATAGTGCTTTTCTATACAGCAATGAATTCTGGGTAGCGAATAATTGGATACCTTGCACCCAGAAGTCATTTTTAAGGTTATAAACACTCTTCTGAGAGCTGGAACGAGTTGTCTGACAGATTAGCTTTGCTGGCATATTACGGACGAGATTTTCTTGATCTGGCGCGTGCATGAACTGAAGTTTTTCTTTAGAAATTTCGAGAAATGGGTGGAGTGGTTTCTTAATAGAGTCAAGTTTTATTATTTTTATTCCACACAGCTGTTGCAATATGTCGGGAGTCAGAAAAAAAAACGATTGTGAAAAACGAGAGCCTCATCGGCGTGGCGAAGATAAAACGGCAGAGAACAGATTAATTTTTTTTTTGTTTGTGTGATATATTTTGGTATACAGGATGTAACGGCAGGAAGGAGTTGTAGAGGCGTTAGCTGAGCAGAGGAACGAGGACAATTAAAACTGATATGACTCATCACCGAAGTGGTAACTGCAGCCAGGATGGAAGTAATTTATTCTGCAAATTGTCCAAATACATGAGCTCTGCTGATGTACCTTTTTGCAGCTGGAGAGTGGAAAATTTGATAGTTTCCTCTCCGTGAATTACTGAGGCAGGAAGCCAGGCTGAAGTACAGTGGGTTGGTCGGTGCCCTGATAACAATTTAAATCCTGTTATGCTTAATGCTGCATAATGGCGCTGTAAAAATTGAACATGACACACAAGCAATTTATTATCTGTGTTTTTTAACCTTGAATATCAAGTTGTTTGTCCAGCCATATCCGTTTGATTTGCTGCAAAGTGCATATTTGATAAAGGGCCTGGATTTTTCATTATGTAAAAAATGTATTTGTGTGCGAGCTCATACACATCCACTCACACGTTTTACACGTGTGGGCAAGCAGGAGATTGGGTCGCGGAGTTTGTCTGAGAAATACCACACCGAGAGCTGCCAGAAGTACCGCGTTGTCGGTGTGCTAGTGCAGAATGGAAGTTAGGAATTCGTTTCATCCAAGAATTCAGTACATGTAAATGAAGCTTATATCCTATGTGGTGCATATAAAACTGGTCTTTTACAACCATTATTTATGTGAAGGCCTCATTAACTGGTGCCACAGAAAGATGGATGTGGGATACAGTGGGCTGGGGAAAGTGAAGGCCAGCCAGATAGGAAGAACGTTTGGAGGACTTGGATACCTTTGGAGTCTGTGCCTTACTGTCTAAACTCTGGTAGGCAGTTGCATAAGTTTAAGTGACAGGGCATTAGCATTGTTTGTTCCAGCTGGTGGTCCAGTAGGATCCTGAACTGATGAATGCTGGGGGACTGGAGAGGGCGCAGTTAGAAGACAGAGTGGCGGAGCCTGAATTGGTAGCTGGCTGCTCCGAGGAATATAACAGCACTTGTTGCTTTGCTACTGGGTTCATTTATACTTACAGTGGTCACTTTGCTCCTGAAAAAAATGTGTGGACACTTTGGCTATTGTAACATTTGTTTTGTTTTGTTTTGTTTTATTTTAACATTTTTTAATGTTTTCCACAGTGCGTTCAGGTTGGTTGAGCAGATCTTTCTTAGTTCCGTATTTCTCATGTTTAGTGTTAGCAGGCCCTTGGAGGTTTGGAGTCTTAACTTTAACCTTGCCTGTGTATCACTGTGCATTGCTTTGTACACCCACTCCTGTCAAGTACTTTGGGGCAATTTTGCTGTGAAAGGCACTATATAAAAATACACTTACATTGGAATTACTTTTTAGATACAAAAATACCAGGCACCATATTATGCTAATGAGGACGTGTAAAGACTGTAGATCTTAGATGTTTGATGCCAAACTTAGCATCTCTGCCCATTCACCACTTTCACTTCAAGCTTTCCATTACTAAGCAAACAATGCCATTTAGTCTCGTCCTTCTATTATCCCAATGTTATGTGAAAGTGGATTAAAATGCTGATGCCAGATATCATCTTTCTACGTTAAGTGAATTAACTTCAAGCTCATTTTAGATCTATGGCCCCCCCAGTCCATATCTCTGCTTTGTCACAGTTTTGACGTTTCTTCTAACTGCTTAGTATTACAGTGATTAATCTGCTGTTCAGATCAGTGCCAGGTCTGGAGCACATAACAGCAGTTTGTATAAGTTTTCCAAAATAAATGGAGAGAATTTCGATTGAGACAGATAGCAGAGCGGAGTCTGTGAAATGCAAAGCTTGACCGGTGGAAGTTACCTTTCTAAACTGTTTTTGTTACTAAAGCGTAAGAACATTAACGGCAGATAAGGGCCGCGTTGACAAAGCGGTCCGAACGCAGCGTGGAACACAAGCGGTGAGGATTGTATTTAAGTTGGTGACGTGCAGTAAACGATGACTGCCCAAATGCAATTACTCTAGCGTGTCGCAGGCTGGAATGTGCCCTTGTATGTCCACTTCCTGGCAGTGGTTAACAGTGAAAAATGTGTCTGTCCTGCCCCTTGCAGGCCTCCAGTTATTTAAGTATTCTTTGTGAGGTAGAAGACTCATTGCGTCCCCACGGAATCCGTCATAACCCTGATGGTATTAAAATCGGCCTGAAAACTTCACTGGTGGCAGAAAAAAAAACCTTGAATTTTTGTGTTGCACTGCTGCCTGTTTTATTTGAGAAATGCTTTACTAAATCTTGATCGGTGGAAGTCACGTACCGCACCTGAGGTGCTGGTTAGGCCTAAGGTATGGCTGCAGGCTGTTCACCTGTCAGCCGCAGGTGTGCTGTGTTTTCTTGCATGTCGGAGGTCGGCAGTACAGTCACCTCCATGCTGCCTGTCGTACAGATACTGGGATTATTCTTCCTATACATCTCTATTGGGATTACTTTTACTACATAGTTCTGATGGGATTACGTGTACTATATTCTGATGTTGGGATTACTTATACTATATTCTGATTTTGGTATTATTTATACTATATACTGCTGTTGGGATGATTTTGTAGTTCTGATGGGATTACTTGTACTATATTCTGATGTTGGGATTACTTTTACTACGCTGTGATGTTGGGATTACTCTAATTACAACCCTTTACTTTTTTTCTCTCAATTCCAAATTTTATGAAAGCATTAAAACTGTCTATTTTTTAATTGTTAAATCTTTCATAACTACTTATTTTTCCTTTGGTGTGGCAGTAGATTCATGATGTATTCTACAGTCCTGCCATTATACTTATATTAAATATATAGGCTGTATATCAGTTGTAGTGATCTTTTTTTGCTTAACTGAATCTCCTGCGTTACTATTTCATACATATTTATTTTAAATAGACATTTCAAACAATGTGCTGTATAATGATGTACATATTTTTGCTTTAATTATGTGTTATAAGAAAAAACTGACAAATTACTTGGGATCAGTTATTAGGATCAATCTTAACAGCATCCCAGTTACAACGGTTCAGAAACATTACAAAAATATAATTGCTGGTGTGCATTAATTAAATTAATTAAAATGTCTGTGTTGTAATCATTGGTACTGTGGAGTGGTAGAAACCTTCCGCATGCTCGTGACTGACAGGGACCCTCAAAAATTAGAACATATCATAACAAAAGCACTAATGTAACATAACAATAGCTAACATAACAGCTAACATCCTTCATCAGGCCCAAAACCTCTACTGGTGACCTGTGCTGTAATGGTCAAGTTTTAGCAATGATGAAATCTCAGCATTATGCGTTTAGGCAATTGACAGATATATTTTGAAATTTAAATAAATGAAAGAGTATGAACTCAAAATCAAGTCAGTAAATTTGGATTTAGATTTCTAACATTCCAACTTGAATTTTAACTTGAATTCTAACTTGTGCCTGAATTCTAACATTCCAACTTGAATTCTAACTTGAATTCTAACTTGAATTCTAACTTGTGCCTGAATTGTAACATTCCAACTTGAATTTTAACTTGTGCCTGACTTCTAACATTCCAAACTTAAACTGGTTATATTTACTGCTTGTTTCTGAGTAACATCCAAAGGTTAATAAAAGACTGAGTTACAATATCAACTTCAGATTTTAACCATGAATTACTTCACTTGGCAAAAGACAAATTGTGAAATTTTTAACCGATTTAGAATTTATTTTTATGTGGTTCGCATAGTATAAGGCGCTGTAAAGCATGTGATTAACGATCAGTGCTTAGAACAACCTAGTTAACAGCGTGTTTCTTAGCTGTGTTCAGTGAACTTGCTCCAATAATGGTAGACTTTGCAAGCAATATACTGATAAATCATTTCACTGACATTGACAGGCATGGCCATATTGCTAGTGCAGCAAATGTTTTCGGTCAATGTTTCAGAACCAAACGTTTAACTTTCTTTTATTTTTCTGTTTATATATATATATATATATATATATATATATATATATATATATATATCACAGCGCTGGGAATTTACCTCACTTGTTACGTCAGGTATATATATGAGTTTATGCGTATACCGCGAGCAGTTTCTCTTAAGGCCCAATAATTAATAGAATTTCAATAACAAAACCGTAAAGTATTGACCAAACATACCATAATATATCCTGGGTTGAGTTCAGTCCACACATTCTGAGTTTTGTGTATTTAAGAAGATATGTTTTATATTGACGCGCAGATGCCTTGAGCCAACGTGTCCAGTACAAATCGTTTAATACCACAACTTAATGCTGTGAATCCTTGGCCTCCAGGATGGTGTCATCGGATATCAAACAGTTCACTGTCTACAACATGGGACACAGTCAGATGGCAGCAGTGACTAATTTCAAGTTAATCATGAGACATTTTAACGTAAAAGCTTGTTTTTACATTTTCCGGTGCTGAATCGATCTTTATACGCACACACGCACATTCAGTCATATGGTTACCAAGCATGACAGGGTCAAAGCAGTCAGTTCACCTAAACGGTATTGCAGTCAGATAGCTTAAAAAAACACACACAGCGGTTAGATATAATGTAGAATAATTATACTTAGCATTTGTTACAAAAATGCATAAAGTAGTTTCTTATGCAACAGTTTCTAAAGAGAGGATTTCTAAACATAACACGAGCACATATGAAAACTTTTCATCTGTATATGGCAGTGATGAAAGACTGTAAGAGTTGTATAAGTATGCTGTAACATAAGATGATGTTTTGCACACACACTGATCGTGGTTGTTGAATTTCACTGCATGAGTATCCTGACCTTTTTATGCACCTTTTTTGGTTGTCACTGTGCTACTTTGTGTTGACCCTAGACATAGACTGTTGCTTTCTGATGTGAGCAGCAGGCTTCTGTTGTGGCCGGGTGGCTCAATGGGTAGACCATCAGGTTGGGCGAAATCTCCCGGTACCTGGATCAAATCCCAGCCTAGCTGGGTGTCCTTGAGCAAAACACTCAGCGATAGCTCCCTGGGTGCCATGTGTGGCTGCTCACTGTTCCCCCAAGGGGGATGCGTTAAATGCAGAGGACAAATTCCTTGTAGAGACTAACATGGTTTCCTCGTACTCACAACTGAGCTGTTCAAAGAATGTCCCTCCGCCAAATAGCAAAAGTACGCACGTTCTTAGCTGTTGTACGTCACTGTTTCTTTGTTACTGCCGCAGTTCTCGAAAGAATAGGACATTCCCCTGGCCTATACCCCATCCCCCTACGCAAACGCACTGGATTCCGCAGCTGTGAGAAAAGGAAGGAAAACATTAGGTTTTAGCCTACATGCTCCATACATGTAACCTGAAATGAACTCTTGTGCGTCTTGCACATAGATCATGTCATTGTGTACAACAAACACTGAAACAATTGTTGATCTAATGCAAATGAGCTCGGTATCGGCAACAAAACATATTCAAATGTTTCCTGTCACCGTGCAGCATGAAAGGCTCTCACGCAAACCCGCAGTTTCTTTCGTATAGTGTTACCTGTGCAATGTGACAACAGTTTCAGACACGCCCCGTGGCTCCTGGATGTTGTTGATTCGTTTACCGGAACAACCAGGAACAACTAACTGCTCATGCAAGTTTGTTGCCAGTGCGGTTACTGCTGAGCCGCTGTGTTTTCATCGCTGCTGCCGAGAACAGAGCGACTCCGATTAGCGAATACGCAAGATCGCCGATCTTCACCTTAATGCCGATTCTTAATTTGTGTTTGCTTGTTTTTATTTATTTTATATACTACGTGTTCATAAAGTTCGGGTAAACAAGCTGTTGAACAAGCTGTCTGTTTTGTCGAAAGTACAAGTAGGTGACCATATTTTTGTATGCACCAAAATTTTGAATGTGACCATATCTGACTTACATATAAAATGACGCTGCAATCAGTAATATTAATTCTGCTTTCAGTAATTTAAACCCGTGCTCCATACGGAGAAATGTGACTAACTGTATGACGTGTGTGGAAGTCGCTCGCTTGGTGACCCCGGTTTGGAGAACAACTTCCTAGCACTTACGATGGGTTACAATAGCAAAGGCGATTCGTTGTTTATGGGTGACTTTGCGCTGCCCTCTCACCTTAATCCTTTGAAATAATTATGAACAAGATTATTGTCATAAAGGTGAGAATGCACTTTACGTGGACTTGAAGTCTGAGTCTGCTACGTCAATACGAAAAATGTGCCGAGACTAGGTTGAGCGCATTCTGAAATTCATACTATTCATACAAGTGAGTCATAATAATGTCTTACACGTTGTGCAATTTTTAAAATTTGTTTCCTACGTTAATTTCGATTCAGGAATTTTGTCATGTCAGGGTGCGATTTAAAACGTGATGTTTAAAGCTTTCCTACGCGTTTTTCTCCAAGTAGTTTTACTTTCTCATACGTACAAATGTTCCTTGTTTGTAGTGTTGATATTTAAAATACCTGCATAGTTGTGCGTGTGTGTAGTATACTGAAAAAACGTAAATATGAATTTATCACAACTTTTCACATCTGTATTTTATGAATGATCACTTTAATCAAAGTGTTAATAGTGATGTATTTTGAGGAAATCATAGGTGGAAACCTCTTCATAAGGACGGTTTACTTAAAAGCATTTAGTGCTCCGTATTTGACATTTCGAAAGTATGTGATCTGGCATGACTTTAAGTTTCAGACAACCGTGTTATAACTGAAGTTGTGTATGAAAAGTAAAACCAGATTTGAAGTAAGAACTGTACCTGTCATTGAAAAGCCAGGAGATAAAATGGAAGTTGAATTCAGTAGAAATACAGCACATTTCAAATATCACAATGACTGGAGCATTCTGAAGTGCAGTTTTTGGAAATTAAAGTATTCTTATGTAAAAACAAATATTAAGTAACTTATTGATGTCTTTCACTTAACATAAAAATTTGATGGAATTTCTAACTTTGTCTTTGTGGCAACTGTTTCACCTGTTTATGTACTATACATTTTTACAGTGTCACCACTGCACATTGAGATAAACCTCATACATTCTAACTGACCCGCAGGTACGCCACAGTGCAGATGGCTGACCAGCCCCAGCTGCTGTCCCTGGGGAAGAAGGACACACACCGTTTGCTGGAAGTGTACGTGAAGCGCAGTCTCAGTCTTAACGACGGATCGGCGGCAGGACCTAGGCAGGGAACCAAACCCTGGAAATGGGTGACCAGGGGTGAGAAGGGTGACCGGGTCCGGAGGCATTCCAGTGACAGCTCTGTTCATCTCAGTCCTGCGAAGGTGTTCGATGAGATTCTGATCTTTCCACAAACACCCCCTGAGACGCCACTTGCCCCCAATGACCCAGTGGACTTTTCAGGTCCAAATGATCCAGCTAAGTCAGAAGACCATGAGGATCAAACAGGACACACCGAGCTGGAAAGCCACATTGAGGTGGAACATAACGCGGAGGTGGAAAACCATGTTGAAGTAGAGAGGAAAGTAAAGAAGAGTAACAAGAAGGCAAAGAAGTCCTCTTTCCTGAAGAGCTTTATCAGCTTGTTTTCCAAAAAGGATGCTGATGAAAAAGAGGACAGAGACTCCAGCCCAGAGAGGACAGGGGCCAGAACACCTCCAGACACTCCCTCTCCCTCCATTTCCTGCCTTCCTGTGCCTGGGCCCTTCTCTGTGGCCACCCAGAGCTCTCCTCGAACGGGCAAGTCTCTAAAGAGAAAACAGTCACACAAGAAATTCTCCTTCAGGATTGCAGGTGACACCAGGAAGCCTGAGAAGCCCACGACTCTGGCACTTTCCAGCACATTGCACAAAACAGAAGGTGAGCTTGGCTTTAGCTGGGGTTGGCCATCTCTACTTCCCTCAAGGATGTTGCCCTGTCTTTCTGTTCGTACGTGACCACTGCTGTATCCTGCCATTGTAAAATGGGCCTGGTAGAATCTTCTACCAGAATTACTAATATGGAGCTACTGGAATTGGCTCATTTTCTAACCTCAATTAAAACAACATGGATTAAGTACACAGTAAGCACATATGTTTCCACTTTCTTTTACCAAAGTGCACAAGTCTGTGGAACCCACAAGTGCTTACTACGAGAAAGTGTCAGAAGAGCTGGCACGGATTGTGAAGGAGGTGAAGGACAGTCCAACAGAGGACAACCATGCTGCTGCCTTTGCCAGAATGGCTGAAGAACGTTCTGCAGAGGCTACAAAAGGTAGATTGTGCCATGTCTCGTTCTCTATTGTGTAAATGCACCAGTTACACTATTATAGTGTAATGACTGTAAATCGTGCTTGATTTTGTTCAATGCTTTTTGGCGAACATGTTGGGAGCAGAAACTGCTCCATATCAAAAGTGAAAGTCAGAAACAAAATTTTGCGGATGTCATATTACTGATTTGACTTAAAATATATTTAGAATAGCATCAGCATTATTTTCACAAGCATTGGAAACCCTGTTCCACCCTCCTTAAACGTAGAACAGGTATATAATGACAAAAAGTTAAGAATAACTCTTAGAAGGCTGATGATTCGAATGTAGCGCACTCATCTTGATCTCAAAACAGGTTCCAAAACACAAATGAGTAATCCTATATTCCTAGTCCAAAAAACAGGAAAAAAGTCAGAAGTCTAAAGCATGCATGTAATAAATTACATGAATGCTCAGAATCAACATTATCCAATCAATACCTTATAAAGAAAAAAAGTAAAGTGAAATGGTGGCCATATATAAAAAAAAAGGTGTTGGAGCTGTTAAAAAGAAAGGAACAGGCAAACCTAATATGTTGGAGAATGGACTCTTGACCAGGTGTGATGTGTCAGTTGATTGGCAGATGTGAAATGGTGTTGGCTGAGCTGGGAGATGGCGGATTCTGAGTGCACATGTGGCAGCAGTCTTTAACCATCTTCCCTTGTAATTAATATTTCGAGATATTTAGACTTACCTGCTTACAGTCCATTTTATTTTTCAGATGAAGTCGTTGAAGAGATAATTAGTTTGCTTAAACAGCAAGGGGATTACATAAATTTGAAGGTGAGCTGCCTTTTTATGACCTTAAAAAACAGACTTTGTGTAATTTTCTTTGTACAATTCATGCGACATTGTCGGTGTAATTATTTGGCAGGGCTATCGAAATTAGCAGCTAGGCTACTATTGTTAATTTAAAGCTCATTATGTGAATTATGCAAGTATGTTACATACGTATGTCACTAACTAATAATGGCACTACGGAGCCTTGTATTCGCCAGGATTTTTGGACTTTCAGGAGACCGCATTCATTTTATCGTACACTTAATTTTTAATTATGCAAGATACACTGCTTATAGGCAAGTGTGTACAGTAGAACAGAAAATCATTAATACCCTG
Source organism: Chitala chitala (assembly GCA_025773905.1). Classification (NCBI taxonomy): domain Eukaryota; kingdom Metazoa; phylum Chordata; class Actinopteri; order Osteoglossiformes; family Notopteridae; genus Chitala; species Chitala chitala. The sequence continues at coordinate 3,167,878 of JABJVR010000036.1, forward strand.
GTTTTAGACTGTTTTTGTCAGACATTTGACTGCCACTGTATAATGCATTTGATCAACTGTAATGTGTCTTTCAGATTCACTTAATGTAAAAAATGTATGATGTGTCTACACAAATCTTACTGACTAATTGATAATGACAATGCCTACATCATAACCATTCTAGAATCAATGTTGAAATTGGTTAAGATCCACTAGTCAGAAATCAGTGGTAACATGCCAAAGATGTGTCAAGGTGGGTGGTTGATTGGTTGGTTGGGTGGTAGGGTTACTCATGGCAAGGATATGTTGTCTGAATTGTGTAAGAAAATTATTAATCCAGTTTCCTATGTTAAAGATGGTTGTGTGATGTCAGTAAGATTAATATGCAACTTTTGATGACCTTGTCGTTACTTGATTTAACTAGATTCCCCTTCTGAGCACAGATGTTCCTTTGGACAACAGTGGCCCACTACACAAATCAGCAAAAATGGGAATGTGCATTTAATAGTAATTATACAACTAACAAATAATGAAGAGTTAATCTATGAAAACCTGTATGATCTGATGGCGATGAAATCCCATATGCAGTTACAGGAGAACGGCAGTGTGAACGATTTCTTCCGGACGCTGTCCTACAGCACGTTCCAGCGGCTAGCCGACCGCTACGTCCTGGAGGAGATTCCCAGCAGGCTGCCTCAGGACAGCGGAGCACCTGAGCTGGTTCGCTTCGCCTTCACCCTGGACTTCACAGCCAAAGTAGCTGGCCTCTCCAACCAGGCTGTGAACAGAATCATGGGCTTTGGGAACCAGTACCTCCAGGACCGCTTTACGCAGATGAGCAGGACCAGCATGGGGGTAAGGAGCTGGGCTGGGTGTCAGAGGGACCAGTGCAGCTTAGTGGATGTTACCTGGCACACTTTTGGGCCCTGATACTGACCCCTTTAAAAGGGACAGAAGTGTTATAGCTGGTAAATAAAATGACAGCAGACCATGTTTGTGTCTAAAAATGCCGATTAGGGTATCCCACAAGCATTAGATTATGAAACGTGAACATTTTTCAGAAATTAATCCATTTGCCATGTGACTGTTTCACTACCACTACAATTTGTAGTACTTTGAGATTTACTTCAAATATAAAGTGCACTATAAATAAAATGTATTATTATTATTATTATTATTATTATTATTATTATTATTATTATTATTACCACAGGAATCTCAAGCCAGAACGCTGCAAAATTTAAATTCTCCAGACTAATCAGAAGACGGCAGCTGTGATTTTGCAGCGATTATCTGTTCCTCAGCCCTGGCTGAAGCTATGAAAAAGTTTTGTAACAGTGGAGAAAATAGACATTTATGGGGAAAAAAAGGGAAAAACTTGCATGTAGAAGAACTATACGTATACATAACTGAAGTACGAAGTGCATCTCAGGTATATCGGCTCAAACGTACACCACACGACGTGTCACACTTTCAATGGCAGCTTGGCCAGCCACTGTGAAGAAATTAATATTGATGAAATAGTTGGTTTTCACTTGTTCAACCTGAAGATGGATAAGGAGTGGTTTAGGAACATTGCCAGAAGTTTGCACATAGGACCGTACAATGGTTGGATGCGTCTTCATTTTAGCCTCAAGATCTGCGTTTTAAATTAATACAGTTTTAAGCTTTTGCAATTGTTTGGTAAAGAGACAACTCCATAACAGCATGGATTTTATTCAAAATCCTTGCTATTTTTAATATGTAAAAGAACTATGCAGTCCATCCTTTTTCCATACCCCTTATCCTATGCAGGGTAGTGGTGGCGGGGCCTATTTCAGGGAGTTTAGGGGACAAGGTGATGGACACTGGTGCCAACCCATCACAAAGCACAACTGCACACACAAATTTACATGTATACAATTTACTGTGAACTTACTGTGTAAATATGAAAACACATGTGTGATATGACAGTTGGTCTGTGTTACTAAGCTTTAATTTAACAAGGCAGTTTGGGGATGGAGTTACACTTTTAGTTGTACTAAATACTGTGGCCTATTAGCTGTATAATTGTTTTTTTTTGTAATAGGTTTTTGGAGAAAAAAATCCAACATCATGAGTGTATGCTGGCATACACAAACTGTTCCATTAAAAATGTTTGTGAAAACAATAACTGTGTGTTGTAGTTTTTATTTAGTAATTTGTTTTATCATTGAAATGATAACAAAGACATGCAATTCATACTAAGAAATATTTGCTACAAGAACATGGTATTTTGGATGACATTTTCATATTTATTCATTCTGAGGCCTTACCACTGATGGGTTATTAAAACCAATAACTATTAAAAAAATAATTTTTTGATGGCATAAAATTTTGCAGCTACCCACTGTTATACAAACAGTACAACTAAATGTAAGATGATCAATTTGACCATTAAAGAGAAAAAAAACCATTAAATTTGTGTGTGAAGTATTTGGACTGTAACATATTAACATATTTTTAACATATTTCATAAAACTGGTAATTTTGCTCTGTATAATTTTCTGTTAAAGTAGAAAAACATTTTATAAACAATGGTAATTTCCTTATTTACATTTTTAACACTACTTTTTTTTTATTTTTTTTTTTACTTTTTTTTAGTACCAAATTCTATTCTCAGGTCACTGTCTTAGGGGTCTAGCAAGCTTATAATACTGAACATGTGCATAATTCAGCTTTGTTAATATACTTATAAAATGTAAGTGTATATTATAGCCATGGTGATTGTGTAGGGTGAGAGGTAATTGTGGGAATGGTTGGACCATTGTATCTGTGACTTGGTTTTGGGGACAAATTAAAGTTTGAGAGCCAGTGGTTTAGGGAATCCTATAAGGGAACCTTGTGCCATCAGAGTGACATTGACGTCTGGTATAGTGCACTACAGGCAAAGCAGTGCACGCTGGGGGTTTGTCACGTATGAAGTGCAAGGCCCTGTCATAACGTGGTGTATGAAGGCCACATGACAGTTTTCACACAATGCTCAAAATAATCCTCTTATCTGTCTTTGTCATCTTGAAGTTCAGTAGTACTCATAACCCAGACCTCCAGGTTCTTTGTCATCATCAGTACCTTAATGTTTACAAAGAAGAGGGCGAACTGTCTCAAGCATTGCCAAAACACCGTATCTGGCAAGTGCGACAGCCACATGAGCAACCTGCAAGAAAAGAAAAGGAAAAATTCAACAACCTGAAAAACCCACCATACCATGACACTCAACCACAGTACCAGTGAAGCTAATTCTGTGGGTTACTGCATCTGCGATTTAGCTGCTACTCTGTTATTATACTTTCATCTGCAGATGGTAAAGCATGCAAAAGCAGCTGGGCTGACGCTTGGCAGAAAGTTAAGTGGATAAAGGGGAAGACGGAGGTTCCTAGTCCGCCTGCATCTGTTAACCACAGGAAGCAACATTGATATAAGCCAGAAGCTTCCCACGTTAAGTTCCGTTTTAAGTGAGGTTTTAATACCGTGTGTATAAAATAGGAGTGGACGCGCTCCAATTCTGATTGGCTGCAAAGTTTCTGAGATTTTTTAGCACGCCTCAGTCACGGTCACGTCGTAGGCCCTGTATTCACATGCTCCCCGTTCACGGGTTTTCATAGACATCTAGCAGAATGTATGACTTTTACATTTATGTGACCTAAGCACTTGTTAAAAGTTGTGTAACATGAGGAAAATTAAACAGATGCCAAAAACCATGTTCTCATAGTTAGGAAGGATGCATGCATGGTATCTTTAATGTAGGTCTGTATTAATAACTTGCTCTTCTGCAATGTGACACTGTACCTGTAAGTGAAGGTGAAGATCATGTAAATGGGCAGAGTGTAGGGCAGGAGCAAATAGGATATCAACCGCATGTACACATAGGTGCTGTGGATTGTGCCCACTTGAGCCAAGAGGTTGCACAGCAACGCTGCAAAAAGCAGAAATGGGTTACGACTGATAAAGACTCACATACACAGCTTCCCTTTTTATATCTTCAGCTTATATGTCAAAAACATTGTGGCTCATGCACTGGCTCACAGCTGGAAGATGCTGCTGACCTCCTAGTACAGAAAGAATACTGTGAAATGGATAGGGAAGATGCAGCACTGTAAACTGTCCACATTTTCTCTGGATGTGGTGATGCGTATATTTGTGGTGAGTGTGTCATGTCAGATTTTGGTAAAATATTTGGTAAACCAATGGTGCTTTCACATGGTAAATCTCACTGGACGCAGTTGTAGCATGAGGCTAGGTGAAGCACACACCTGCCTCTAACCATGATGGCAGGCTGGCATTCAGAGCCTGCATCCCTGCCTCTTGCAACAGAGGCAGGCTGGAAATCCAGGTCTGCGCTAGGGTGCCTGTGTAGTTGGTCAGGCCTGCTGACTCCTGGACAGGATCCTCTGGGACCTCCGAGCTCTCCTCTAAGGCAAGCACTGGGCTTTTGCCATTCACCTGTCTCCCCTCTGGGCATGCCTTGTCTTCTCTGTGTACCAGAAGGCCGTGCATCTTCAGCGGTTTGAATTCTAAGAAATCTACAAAATGAAAGTCATGAAACAGCTAGAAATGCAAAACAGATGTGTCACAAGAGGATTTAAGATTTAAATCCCAGGAGAATAATATTCTTATACATAAACTTTTTTTCACAGAAATTTTCTGTTCAGAAAGCCACTCCATTAACACTTCTAGTTTGAGGCATCTATAAAACAGTCTTTAAAAAAAATTATAAAATCTCTAAATCATTATAATTAACATTAATTTTAAGTATCACTGTGGTCAATGTATGTCATTTTAAGTGAGTTAAAAAGTGTTGAGTCCCATTTACTAGCAGGAGTTTCTGCATCAGCATTTGATGCACATTGAAGTCATTTTCAAGGCTTGCAAATCATGACAATCTGTAGCTATATGGATCCACGTACATTCTACACATTCATATATATAACATACATGATGTACAAGCTGGTGATGTGTATACATTTACCCTTATTTGCACAAACATTATAACACTCATTAAGACAATAAATTCAGCTTTACAAAATATTTAAAACTAAATGATTCTTACCACTATTTTGTAAGAACCAAAGTGCATCTTGGTACCCCCTTTGATATTCATCTTTAAGAACCTAGAAAATGGTTTTTTGATTTAAACATAAACATATTGCCAAATTTCATTAATTATTTTCACAACTGTTAACATGCATATAAAAAATGCAGACTCATATAACTCCTAACATAATGATGGTTATTTCCCTAAAGCAATCCAAATCAGTCCATTATGAGAAAGATCTTTTCTGATCAAAAAGCCACCCCTTTAACAGTTCTTGTCTGATGCATCTATTAGACACAGTGTCTTTAAAAACATTATTAATTTTCTAAATTATTCTAATTAAGTAACATTATTTATTAACATGTACAGTATTATTATTATTACTTTTTAATTTATTATTATTATTGGACCTTTTTGGAAAAGTATGTTGTCCAAATCTGTGACTAATCGAAATGTAAATTATCTTAACATTAAATTGTGATGTATGGAACCACTTGAAAGAAATGCTAAATAGCAAACAAATCATTCACACTTATTACCATTAAAGGTATGGAGATCTTTATTGGTGTTACTGTTCATGATGGTGTCATGTCTAAATAGTATTGAAACCTTCAGTCTGATGGAATACCAATTAAAAAATAACCCACTGACGTGTGATTATCGACAGGTACTGCTGGATGCTAGTACAAAAAATATGTGATCAAGCAGGACCTCACCATGCCTGAGGGGGGGTACAGCGCCCTGATGATACGGATGCAGTTGTTCACGGTGAGATGGAACATGAAGCCACTCACAACCAACCTGTAGGCTCCAGGAGGCTGGTCATAGGGGCAAATGTCACTGCCCCAAGCAAATGGGGACACAGTGAGGGTCTTGCATGAGTTCAATATGGGCTGCATGTTGGTCAAACCCCCGTCGACATAAGGCTGGGAAAAGTGTCAAGAAATCACATATGGGGCAGTGGATGGGGTGGCATAGCGGCTCAAACTGTTGTCTCGCACAAGCAGGGGCATGACTCTGTGTGTGTGGAGGAGTTTGGACATTCTTCCTGTGCTTGTGTGTAGGGCCACCAAGATCAGGTGAATGCCCGGTCAGCTGTCCTAGGTCCTTGGTCAAGGCAAATATTTATGTAGGAATATTTTTGTTTTTTAATGTTCTACCTATTAATCATATGGATGTAATAATAATGCCTATACAAAACGTTTCATTAATGAATAGCTGACGTATTTACATTGCATGTAGGTGATTTGTGTGAACTACTGAAGACAAATGTGTTGTTCCAATGATAATGATGCGAAAGACAAAGGTATGTTTTCTTACCACACCCCTGTAACACGGGGGTGTTACGCCGCAGTACATCGGGACGAAACAGCTGCACAAAAGCGCCTGAATACAGAGAATAAAGTTTAGACTTCGAGAGCCCTACTTTCATAATGAAACAATTAAAACCATCAGCCACACTCTGATTAGGAGAAATTAGCAACTTGTGCTTAATTATGTGTAATTTTAGGATGTACAATGTTAAGTCAATTTATATTGGAAATCTCATAACATAGATAAAAAAAATACCCACTGGCTCTCCCTAAATTATTATTATTATTATTATTATTATTATTATTATTATTATTATTATTATTAATAATAATAATAATAATAATAATAATGTGTGGGTGGAATGGTGGCGTGGTGGTTAGCACAGTTGCATCGCACCTCCAGGCCTGCGATTCAATTCCCGCCTTGGGTCTGTGTGCGTGGAGTTTGCATGTTTTCCCTGTGCTTGGTGGGTTTTCTCTGGGTGCTCTGGTTTCCTCCCACAGTCCAAATACATGCAGGTTAGGTTGATTGGTGTGTCCAAATTGCCCATAGTGTGTGTGTGTGCCCTGTGGTGGGTTGGCCCCCTGCCCTGTGCCCTATGGGCTCTAGGCTTCCCTGAGACCCTCACCAGGACTAAGCAGTTAGGACAATGAATGAATAATGATGTTTAAGCAAACATTTTAAGTTATGTAATACTGTTCCTATATAATGCATATATATTATATATTCCCCACCCTTCTCTGTGGTCTGCTAATGGGAAGAGTCTGGTTGCACCCATCCTAAAAACTGGTAAACCTAGGCTCTTCTCTTCTCTGGCAGCTATATGGTGGAACAAACTTCCGCTTGCTTTGAGGACTTCATCTTCGCTGTCCACATTCCACAAGCAAGACACATCTCTTCAGGGAGCACCTTAGGACTTAAAACATGAATTCTTTTCATCTATGCTTCTATTCACTCCATTGTTGCAAGGCTGTTTGTTTGTACATGTTTTTCCAGTTAATTCTAGATTTAAATTTTACATGTTAAGGCTTTACTTGAATGACTGTGAGACAATTGCTTGACTTAATCGTGTGCACTTTGATTATAGGACAGCATTTACTGTTAGATTCTCTGATACTGTTTGCCCTCATTTGTGACATGCACTTGTACTATTATTCATTGTACGTTGCTTTGGACAAAGGCTTCTGCTAAATAATATAAATGTAAAATGTAAAAATATATACACACAGTCGACTCCCGCTATATCGCGGTTCAGATTTCGCGCTCGCCGTATTCGCGGATTTTTTTTTTTTGGAACATAATTTTTTTTTTTTGCGGATTTCACGGCTATATCGGCTCTTCATCATCATATTTATCATCATCGTCTTTGCTCAAGTCACGTATCCTAACTAGTAAATACACTGACTTTAAAACATTACCTTTTTGTGTAGTATTTATACATTTAAATATATGTACACTGTATACTGTACTCTCTCTCAGCCTACCTTACGGATCGTAAGTAAAAATGTATGTACAGTACAGTAATTGTTACGTGTTTATAAGCACTGTACAGTAAAGTATTTGTGTATAAATTAGGGTTGGCTACGTAAGCTTGTTTTCTGTACTGTATTCTACTGAAAAAATTAAACATAGTTTAGGCTAGTACGAGTTATACTGTAGTACAGTACGTATATAGTTTGCACTATAAATGTGATATTTATGAATTTACACAAAATTAATCTCGCCATATGCTTGCAAATGTATTCCGTATGTGTTTAAAGAGCGTAATTTATGGGCTAAACAATAAGTAAAAGGAATTTTTGAGGTTGCGTCAATGTATCGCGGTTTTTCACTTTTCGCGGGGGCTTTGGAACGTAACCCCCGCGAAAAACGGGGGAAAACTATATATATATATATATATATATATATATATATAATGTCATGGTGGGAAATAACTTCCTGTTACTGTAAAAGACTCCAAAATCAGTGTTTTGTTAAATGTTGGTATCTTGGAATATGTTATGAATAACAATAGATGCTTCCTAGTTTGCAGGAACAATAACTATCATACTTGTATACTGACTGCGTGCCCTGCAGGGGCACGCATATCCCAGGCTGGACCAGCAGTTCGTGCAGATAGCTGGCACTGAATTCCCTTAGTGAAACAGACTCACCTGCACGACATCTTCCCTGGACTGAAATTCAGACACTATAACATTCTTGCCGTCTGGAATTCGTGTCATAGAGATATGCAAGCGCCCACTGGCCAGAACATGTGCGTTTTCTGGCAGTCTGTGCCGTGCCACATATTCGATCCTTTTAAATACGTTAATCGAAGGATGCAGCGGTCCCAACATATGGTCCTCCGCCAGCCTGACAAAGGCTACAATGTCATCTCGCATAACATCTGTTGATGGAGACAATGTGCTAAGTACTTTAGAATAAATTAAAATATTTTCATGCGGTTTTAAAAAATTCACATATACACTGGTTTTACTGAAACAAACACATTACAATTTTTTGTAATGCAGCTACTTATATATATATATATAACTAGCTGCGTGTGTGTATGTGTGTGTGTGATGTAGTGTCCAAGAAAACTGAATACAGCAAAGTCTTTTTTTCTTACCCAAGCTTGATCCACACACAACTGCAGCAGCTACCAATGAACCAGCCGAGGAGCCGAATATTTTTGGGGCCTCTTGCAAGACACTAGGAGCTTTATCCAGGAGACACTGGGCAACACCGAGCTGATACACGGCTAGGAATCCTGAACCAGAAAAGGAGATGGACGGGGTACCTTTCCCAGATAACACACCGGTTCCTGACTTGAGATCCATTAAGTACAAAAGAAATTTAAGATAAAAAAAGCATAGAAGACTTTAAGTATTTGGATACCAATGTAATTTACACTTAAGCCAGTACTTTCAAGTTTCTTGTTCTTCAAAAATGAAAATAAATCAAGTGGAAAGCATTTACTCATCTATTAAAACAAGCTAAAAAAACAATTTATGATCTAAAAACCTTCATTTCCATTGTCAGTGAAGACAAGAAGATAAGTATCATTTTTTTGATGTTCCTGGTGTACCTACAGGTTAAACTGCTTGTGCAATCAGTGCTTCACTTGGGACTTTATAGCTTCCTAAACTCAAAGCGTAGAGTGTGAATATTAACCGTTGAAAATCTCACACATGTGACTATTCAACCATATTACACAGTCCAGTTTAAATCAAATCAAATGAATACGCTGCAATTCATTCTAGGCGCCTGGTCTTGTCAAAGTTTGGACCGCTATTGACATGTGATAGACTATATACATATATAGATACATACCCGACATAAATCGGTAGTAGGTTTAGTGCAATGTAAAGCAATACAATGTTAAATGTGAAAATACATAAAAATATATCTACCATATTTTTATAGAAATTTACCTTTTTTATATAATTTTTAACAATAAAACGTAAGTTGCTGGGAAGGACCGTTTTTAGGCACAGGCTACAGAGACTGTCACCTAGGGCGCCACCTGCTGGAAGGCACTATAGAGGAGGGGGACACCATGAAAGGTCTTGTCTAGACCACCAAAACAGACAGAAACAGCCGTGCTAGGTGTCGTTTTCAGTACCACGAGCACACTACCAGGTAAAAGAGCAATACAGAGTCACATTACAATGGCATGTATTGGGATGACTGATGGCCTTTTCAATCTCACTGTACTGACTCGAATTGACTCACTACATCGGGCACACATTTACATTGTACCTTCAAAACGATTATTCCCTGTATTCAGATTTGAATACGGGTTCTTGAAATTTTTGTGTTGTAGTTACATGCTGATTTTACCCACACGTTACCAAAGAGAAACGCTTTTTCAGTTTTTAACGTATCCTGTATGCATACATTTCCTGTTAACTTTCCTTTTGGCCATTTCTGAGCAACTGTACAGTTGTTAGATGACCATCAACAGGTCATTGTAATGCATAACTTCTGGGAAACGGACTAATCCAGAGAACTCCCAGCCAGTTAAAGGCGTGAGTGGCGTTAGGTGTCTGCACATTGAGTCAGGAACAGACAGACAGGAATTCCCCAAAAAGCCGATAACAGAAATGACTATTGTAACAAAACGTGATGTAGGAAACCACAAGAAGGAACTGCAATTTAATGTGACTGCAACATAATTCCACAGATTAGATGCACTTATATAAATAACAGCTGCAAATCTTCAGTTTCATTGTCGACATTAATTGTTCACAGGATTCATAATTGAACAAATCTCATAATGACATGTAATTGTCTTTATTTATATAAATGTTCTGCAAAAAAAAAAAAAAAAAAACATTTGAGGAAACAATGTCTTAGTGTAAAAAATGTTGGAATATTTACTGAAAAATCAATGTATACCACATAATTTGATTATTTGGCATTACTTAGTCAATGTTCCATAGCTGCTTCTTTTTCGCACAAAAAGCATTTAATAAAACAATATTCAATCACAGATGAGTTTCATACATTTAAAGAACAGAAATATCATGAATGCATGAATTTCATGAATATAATTTCATAAAATGAAGCAGAGCAGATGAAAAAAAAACCAAGAATCAGCATCAATGTTCATGTATCAACAAGCACATATTTTATACTGCCTCAATGTACATTATACAGTATATTTCTCATACATTACTTAAAATAATTTGCAGTACACTTCAAATATGTTTAGTTACTGAGTTGCTATGGAGAAAAGATGGATGCCCAAGAAAATGATGTAATGGAAATTACAAAATGTCTGTGTAAATTTGTCAACTGCAATAAATTACATCTAAAATCAATTCTAAATTTTAAGACTGCGAGCACCCTTGCCACACGAAATATACAAAAATCTTAAAATTGCAAAGGTTTAGTGTCTTGAGATACAACTTGCCACAAAAATCAGATTACATATTGCGTTTAGTCTTGCAGATGTTTGCATCTGAGATAAATGAGAAGAACATCTATTACCGTGTAGGTGTAACCATGAGATTAGAATGTTAAGTTATAATGAAGTGCAACAGTGGAGTCAAAAGAGGCATTTTGCAAAAATGTGCCAGAGACTACAAAAGTTCTGCAGAAAAACATTTGCTGCAACCAACGTTACCCAAGATGCAGTTGCAACGTTGATTCAGAGCTGACCTCTTGAAAACATCTTTCTTGTGATTAGAAAAAGCATTACACCATTGATTCTGCTGTTTTTAATAATGCACCTCCCTCATTGGTAATAACGAACCTTCTGTTTTTGGTGAGCCAGAAGGATCGAGGTTATGAACCGGCCGTAACACAGTAGTCTCCGATTTGGGTCACAGAGGAGAGGGTGGGGTGTCAGGAGATGGAGGTAAGGAGTCCGGCTCAGGGGACACCTCCAGACCTTCCTCTCTGAAGTCGGGCGAGGAGGAGCGAAGTTCAGGAGAATCGCTCTGCTCCAGGCGATCGGCTCTGTTCTGAAGGATTTCCTCAGGGGTCTTGAGAAACCTGTCACAGAACAGGTAAGAATTCTGTTTTAGGAAAATATGCCAGCTTTCACGTCAAATTTGATGCAATACAAACAACAGGAATCCATATTCCCTCTATCTGCCCAGGGAATGTATAGATTACTCTGAAGTACTTCTTGCCATCATTTCTTTTTGGGTTTAGCCACACATAATTACATGAAAAGCTTCACGTTTAAATCTGGGAGTGAACCTACTGGTAATAGCTTTGATTAAAGGAAAGGAACAGAACTGAATTTAGGATTGTAATACATCTAAACAGAATTTAAGAATATTTTGTAAATCCAGTGACATTTATATGGCATCTGAAATTTCATGATTTTCATTTTCCCACCTGAAGAGCAGTTTCTGACCAGATTCCTTCTTGATGATGTTTAGCTTGTAGTAGTGTCTCAGTGCTCTGGACATCTTCTCATAAGTCATGTTGGCTCTATTCTGTAAAAGTTCACAAACCCAAAATTCGTATTTCAAGCCATTTTGCTCAAAATCACAGGATCCCCCCCCCCCCCCCCAAGACTAAACAGATACCCTCAGGTAAACACCATGAATGTCTGTGGTACTTGGCTTTTACAAAGCTCACCAACCTTGTGGTTTCCCCAAAGTCGGGCCAACCCATTGGGGTCAACCACACGAAACACCTTGGTCTCCCGGTTTTCCCATCGGATGAAAGGTTCGTACCGGCTGTCTGAAAGCAGCTGGTACACATAATCCCACAGCAGCCGGCAGTCTGCAGAGGAGGAGAGAAAGACCATTGTCTCATCCCCAAAACTCACTGAGTGTTGTTCTGCCCATAAAGTAACAAAAATCAACTAACACATTAAATTACACAGATGTATAGATTAATGAAAAAAATAAAATCTGGACTTTCATTGGACATTTGTTGCTAGTTAGTGTGTTGATGCTGGAAATGGATCTCATAAAATTTAAGAATTTATAATAGATACATATGGACGTGTAATACTGTGCACGTTTCAACATCATTATCCCCAGTGTTGATTTAGTTTAAAGTTTTGTAAGAGATTTTCTACTGAAAACCAAATGAAATTATGCATATACTCGCTAGTTATTTTTCTTGGATCTACCATACTTCATGGTGTTACAAGTCAAGCAGTCAATAAAATGCTGTTTTCTTTAAGTGGCATACCACAATGTCAAAGGCCATTT